>JABRWK010000296.1:0-26369 GCA_013372445.1 Hypothenemus hampei | reverse complement strand
GACAAACTTTGAACAATATTTAAATTAACAGGAATATATGATAATGTTTTAGTTGTTTGTTTGATATTTTAGAATTGTTTCCCTTTGTTAATATATTAAAATGAAATAAAAAATAATTGTTTCCATTTAAAAAAATTAAGTCGGTAGTCGTGTCGTGTTTTTTGGTTACCCTGTATACACAAATCTAAAAACGGAATATACTTAGAATTTTACGTAGAATTCAAAAATAAAACAAAAAATATATGTTTCCATTTAAAAAAATTAAGTTGGCAGTGGTAACTAGTTTTTGGGTCACCCTGTATATTGGAAACTATAACCATCTTGTAGTCCTCATTCAACCCTACAAATAGTGTCTTTTGATTTTTTTTCTAAAGTTTATATTTTAAAAGATATGAGCTAGTACCCGTTCGCTGAACCACCCGGTACATAAACAAAAATTTTAAGAATAAATACGAGAAGAACCTTTAACATAAACTCAAGTTATAAGATTAGTGAACGAAAATAGTCATCATGTGAAAAGGTACTATAGAGGGTGTTTGGTAAGTAATGGCCCATACGTTAACTGAAGATTATTTGCATGAAAATAAGCCGATTTAACTACCTTAGTCCAAAAGTTGATAATAACAGAGCTACAGGGTGTCAAAGTTGAAAAAATAAATCATAGTTTCTATAATATATTTCGATCGCTTCAAGCGAATTTCACGAAATTTCATATCCGGTGGTTCTTTAGAATGAGAAATTCAAATTTATCGACGATTTCGGTGTATCTTGTAGAGAGCACCACAAGCGAAAAAACAAGGTATTAAAGAAAATGTGATTTATTTTTTCAACTTTGACACCTTGTAACTTCGTTATTATCAACTTTTGCACTAGTGTAAGTTTAGATAAATCGGCTTATTTTCATGCAACTACTCTTCAATTAACATATAGTCCATTACTTACCAAACACCCTGTATTATAATATGCTGTAGAATGCGGCTTTTGTTCTACATTTTTAAAAAAATGCCATTGAATTGATGATGTTAATTTTGCAGCAAAACCATAGGTTTGGTGTTAATTTTTTATACTTATAGGTATATTTTTCAACAGTTTTATTGTTTTATTGTATACAGCATTATGAATACTACCAGCTACTGTCCTTAACTCATTTTTGATAAAAAGCGGAGAATGCGAGTTTTACTTCTACACCTCTCAATTGTGAAATTATAGTAGATTATTATGTAAAACAATGTCATTATTGTACCTATATGCTAATAATACTGATCGAAGTTGCTCATGAACTATATTATCGTTTTAATCTATTATAATAGAATTAATCATCAATAATAATAGCAATCAAATAATCATTTGATTGTTATTATTAATTTTTATTTGGACTAAAATTTACACTAACTTATGCAAACCAATAACCCAGTTCAAAACTTTAAATTATTACTTATCTAATATAATTTAGATACATCGCACTATTTAGAAATAAAAAAAGGAAAACTAAAAAAAAAATTCGGATACCCTGTATATTGAAAATGAAGCCACTAAACAAGCATTTTATTTTATCATAAATTTTCTTAAATATATATTAAACTCCTTAAAAGGGATTCAGAGTCGGAAAATGAAAAAAATAATTTTGTTTATTGACTTGAAAAGTTTTCTTATTTTATGCTAAACATTTTGATATACAGTAGCGGTTTTAAAATCTAATCGCGCCCAAGAACGTATTTAAAAAAAAAGAGGTTCCTGAAAAAAAAAATTCCTGATTACCAATTTTCGTTCAATTGTATTATTTTTAAAGTTATTAAAAAAATATATTTAAAATGTCCAAAACTGACACCCCGTTATTGTTGAGTTTTCAAAAATTTATTACAGGAACTTGCCACATTGATTTTCCGTGAAGTATTACCCGTTAAAATATTTGCCCATAATTTCCGGATACCCAGTATTTTTTAAACTGCTAAATTTTATTTCATCTGTTTACGCAAAACGAGTTTTACGACGTTGGTTCCTTATTGAATAAAAAGGTCCGATTGTCGCATAATTTTACGTTAGATTAAACGTGCAAGTAATTAAATAGAAAAAAAATTACGTTTGTTTCATTGAAAAGTTCGAAAGTAACTATTAAGTTATTTTAGAAGTTTTCAACAAATTAGTCATCAGGAATATTGACCTCCAGATAATTAATTATTGTTTTAATGCCGTTAACTATTTTAAAGTAAACGACTATTCATTAGGTTACACAGAACGAACAGGTATTTCCATTCCCAAACTCGTAAATTTTATTTTAGCACTGTTGAAACATTATTTATTACGTTTAAAATAAAAAATTAGATTCCACCAAGAATAACTGTAAGCAAATTATACAGAATTAAAATATTGAAACAAAAAAAAAACAGAATGTTTCAACGTAGGAAAATAGTCATTTTTCAAATTGTTGAGGTTCTGACCTCGCCTAGGACAGCAAACAAAATGGTAATAACATTTTCGATATTTATACTTACGCATATTATGACTGATAATGTAAGATATACCAATGATAAGACAAAATAAATAATAATGCTCGGCTGGTGCCCATTATCCTTTAATGTCTTATGTGAAAGAACAAACCTGTTGGCACGCAGAACCCTTTGCTTATTAAAATGCCTGAAAAAGACGATCTTATACCCGAGCTTTGACATAAAATATGTCTATTTCGTGTTTACGGATGATTTACTCGTTCCGATGGCAATCTGCGAAGAAGTGACTCCTTTTTCTACGACGTTCGATGCCATACTTTATATAAAATAATAAAAAGATACACACGAACAACCTTCATAGGATGCGACGTCATGTCGCAAGCTGTTTCTTCTTATTCTATTTTCTTCTGAACAAGAAGAACACAATACAAAAAATTCTAAATTGATTTTTACAACACGTAATTTTTTTTTTTTTATCTTTTTTGAAGAGTTTAATTGTACACGAAATTACTCTCTGTATACACATTCCAAAATGAAAGGGTTTTAAGGCACCGAGAGACATTGACATATGAGTACGAAAATTCAAAGGCTTGTTGAATGCGAAATGAGATAAAATACAACATCTAGCGATTGTCGAAATATGTCGCGCTCTTTTTATATTTATATGAATAAATTGCCAGAAATTCAAAGTTAGGTGTGGTTCTTACGTATGGGCTTTTCCACAATGAAATCACCCTTACCAAATATAACACTATGTAATAATATGGTTTAATGATTCTTTGTTGGTTTTATTTTAACCACTGTCAAGGACACACATTCAAGTGGCAATATTTTTATGAAGGAAATTCTTTATTTTACTGGGTGTCCGGTTTTCGATGAAGAGCAGCTGTATCTGGTGAATCATTTGAAATATGAAGTTGAAACAGAAAATTTTGAAATAAATAAGAGTTTAAAATTTTATTAAAGTTAATTTCATATTTATAAATTCGTCGGAAGAGGGCGTCGCAATAATCGCTCTTAGAAAAATGCATTTTGTTAGAGAAAATTTATTGTTAATGTTAAGTTATATTAGAAATTTAATAAATCGATCGAGGTGTGTGTTAATTGCGTCAATATTTTCTTTCAAGTTTTTTTCTACATATCATAGTAAATTTATCTGATAAGGAGGCAGATATTCTTTTCAAAAAATCATTTTTTTTGGCTTAAATAATACCTTGAACCTTCTAGAATACAGGCACAATGTTTTAAATGCAAAACAAAAATTTTTCGTTGTCATGTCACACTTTTCCCCAAACGTGTCAGATATCTCTTATGCAACTACTTGCTCGAAATGCAGGTATAACGTATAGTATTTTCCGAATTATGAAGGTTCTGCAGATGGATATTGGCATCCAAGCATATAATTTTAGCGTAGAGATTGATGCTAAACGCATCCAGCTCACCTAGCGATCCTTGACTGATGCAGCGAAAGAGGCACACTCTCACTTAAAATTGGTAAAAAAAGCAACCGAGGACGAATATTTGACCGTGGAAGGGCAGCTTTATGATCCTTGGATAGCTGATTAATGATAAAAAAATTGTAAATAGTTAAATTTCTTCTTTTTCATATCTATAACTCATTTCAAAAGTTTAAATCCGTTTTTCTCGAAACGTGATTTTTCAAATTACGCAGCATAACTCCAACAATTTTCAATATTTTAATTTGAAATTTTTAGACACATTTTTTAAAAATTGTGTTTCGAAGAGAAATTCTTAAGGAATTTTCGATAAGTTAATTCAAATATTTTTTATAAACAAATGTGTGCCATTTTTTTGGTCGAAAATTGAACGTTCTATTTTAAATACTTGCCAATCACACAAAAATTGACATTTTTAAATTCCTGTACGTATTTCTCTAGCTATACTCCTGTAGATTAAAAGGATATTTTTTATTTTATTTCAGATTCGACTTTGCACCAGTTATACTGCGTGCTGTGGAACGCGTCAAATTTAACATGGCTTCGGAAAATGGCCCGACGCCGCTATTTCCGAATATTTTTCTATGATAATTTTTTTGTGTAACCTTCAATACATGCTTAATAATATCTTTGAGTAGTATTTTCCTATTATATTTCCTTCCATTCAAAAAAAAATTGTCAAAAAAAGGTTTTTTTTCACTCGTTACAGTGGTGTAACCCCTTAAAAACTATTCATAATAATTACATAAGTCTTATGGTTTTTAAAAGAGCATTTCAAAAGTTTTTAAACTTACCATTATACAGGTAGAACCAAAGTTAGATGTCAATATTTTATCAGTGTGTTGTACGTTCATTACAACGAGGGTCGAAAAATGATTTCTAAAGTGCAAAACAAAAAATTCATTATGCCCCTGATAAAATTTTGACAATTTTTTTCACAATCAACATGCACCTTATCGATATAAAAAACATGATAATGGCAAATTCATATGATACATTTCCAGTTTCATAGCATTATTAATTATAAGACTATATCAGTATTATGTTTACGACAGTCAATATTTTGATTTGCTAAAATGCTAAGGATGAGCGTGTTCATTTAATACACGTGCTGTTCGTCGAAGTAACTTTCAAGAACAATTGTCTCTTAATGTTTGAGCTAGTATGGTTAAGTATGCTTAGTGAATCCTTCTTTCTATCACAAAATGATAGGTGCAAATCGTCCAAATTTCTTGTAAAATAATTTACCAGTATTGTTAGAAGGTATGCCCTCAAACATACGACAAGAAATGTGGTTCTTACATGATGGTGCTCTACCACATTTTAGCCGTTCATTTCGAGGCCATTTAAGTCGTGAATTTCTTGAAAAATGGGTAGGACGAAAGGGACTAATTTTATAGCCTCCACGATTACCGGACCTTACCACATGTGAATTCTTAACATAAGTTATATAAGAACTTTGATTTACGGAAATTAAATAAATACTAAATTTAATAAATAAATAGTGATATGTCCTGAAATTGACATACCTTTTTTTGTGTTTGCCTCCTGATTCAGGAGGCAAAAACAAATTGAAAATAAAGTGTTAAAAATCTGCTAATTCGTCTTCGTTACTAAGATGTAGGATGTTAAAATTTTAGTCAGAAATCCAATTTTTATTAATATCTTCAAAAGCGTTCGAGATGTTTGAATGAAATGTTGCGTGTTTTGACAATTAATGGAGACGCATTTTTTATGCAAATCTTATTTTTAATTTCACTAGCAACGTGCGTATAGACACATCACAACGTATTTAAAAAAATGATACTTTACTGGTTTTTTCTTAAAATAAAAATGGTTTTTGATTTCCACATTTAATTTGGAAGAAAAAAGCTTACTTGATCTTTTTTCATATGAGGCATCGTTTTTAAGTAAAAAAATAAAAACTGTTAACAAGCTTGATATTTTAAAATTAAATTTCCTCTTTCGATCCACCGGTTTTAATTATTATTTTATATTATTCTTTTTTTTAAATTTTATTTATGACACATTGCCCTGGCCTGCGAAAAACCCAAATTTCATACCTATGGACTTCTTCGTTTGTGGAACAATAAAAGAATTGATGTACAATGACTTACTTATTGGTAGACTTGTAAAAACATTAATATTCTGGGATCATTGACGGAGCTAACAAATTCAGAAATACATTAATTTCTGCGCGACACTTTCATAATTTCTGTTATATTTTATTAGATCCGCTAATGATTTGTTAAACCTGTAATGTCTTATTGGATAGCTATTGAAATGTAGAAGTTTTTAAGGCAATTTATAAGCATGTTACCTTGAACATTTTTTGAAAACAGTTTAAAAGAAATTTGGGCTATTGATCTTCAAAAATTATTTTATAAAAGTTTTACTTAAAGTCGTACGTAATACCAATATTTCCGGAAATTTTTCATTCCATACGGAAAAAGTGTTAGGCAAGTAATCGAGGAGCGAAAGTTATGAAACCCAAAAATGATTTTTTGAAAAATCACCTTGAAGTCATTAGGAATCAGAATTAAAAAAATAAATAAATAAAATTGAAATAACTTAAAAATTCTTGAGTTTTGGAATATGCATATAACGGTTCAATTTACTCTTTATTACCCGCAAGGAGCACATCGAATTACCAGTAAGCCTGTATATAAAGTGTGCCGTCATAGGATAGATTTTATAAGTATTCCCATATATACAGGGTGTGTAAAAAAGATATAATTCAAATTTATGTTTTAGTACATATTTAAAATTAAAAGCAGGAAATTGTGGGAGTTTGTAGAACATGCAATAGGTCTAAAACAAACAGTTCCTGAGAAATTTAAGAAACTGTAAAAATGCAATGGTCAAGAAAAAAAATTCTAAATAAAATCGGTTATTTAGCTATTTGTGGTTATTGTAACATCTACTAACAAGCTATTCTTTGAATTCGAATTAGTAATTTATAAGGTTTGTTGGTATACAGGATGATTGAAACACAAAAAAGTTAAATTTTACTGACTTATTTTTTAGTATATCTTTCTGATTTCAAATAGAATTTGTATATTTTTATTTATTAATTAGAACCGCTAATTAACTGACACTATAGTGTGCTATACTTATCTTTTATTGTTTTCCCTTAAAGTGAAATTTAAGAAACTGCATTTATGCAAAGCCAAAACAACGAACATAGGCACTAAAAAATTGTAAGAAGTTTTAAAATTTTCTTTGCTTTTTAATATAGATCCAGAAAAAGAAGTCAGTCCTGCTGGTAAGATCAAGCGACCTTGTTGAATACAATTTAGGTCTTCCTCGTCCAATCCATTTTTGGGGAAATAAATTATTAAGGACGTCTCCCACGTTTCAATAAAAACGCGCGCGCCCTCCATTTAATTGGAAGCACCTCAGTCTTCTTATTATTAATGATATCTCTTCCAAGAATTCTCTAACTCTGACCTCTATTTTCAAGAAACTCCTTGAATATTTGGCCGATTAAATCTCCAAAAAAAGTAAAAACCTATCCAATCCAATCCTCTCCGGAATTGTGAATTAATCCACAATTCCGTTCCACACATTTAGGAACGATATACATGTGCTGTCAGTTAACTCGGTGAAAATCTAGCACATATTTTCATAGAAATGCAAATAATTTATTTCTTAAAAATGCATTAAACGAGGAGAACCTAAATTGTAGTCAATAAAATCTACCGATCTAACCAGCATTGTTTTTTTTAAGTAGCTACATATATTAAAGAGTAAAGAAAATTTCAAAATTTCTTACTATTTTTTACTGCCATGTTAGCTCTTACGCTTACAAGATGTTCAGAAATTTAGTTGATACTAAAATAGATGGTGTTGCATGAATATTAAAAAACGTTCATACCTATAAATTAGACTCTAGAAAACTTCCGAAAAGGAAATATTGTCTTTTGCACATGCGATCAAACATGATTTTCATGTAACATATTCAGAACTCTTTTAGGTACAGTTTTCAATTTTAATGGGATCTTTGCAACTGTTGGTTCGTACTTTCAGTAATTGCCAGCCATTTAGTGTTGTGTTCAGGGGCGTAGATAGGGGCAGGGAAGTTCTTGATTTTTAATACTAACTTTTTTCGTTGTCAATTTTTAANTGTTTATTCATAACATATTGTTTGTCTAAAAGCTGTTTAACAATAAGAACAAAATGTGCATTAGCGCGAGGTGTTTAAACACATGTTCCATTAATTCTGGTAATACTTCTGTGAACAAATGATAATAATATCTCCTTAGTGTGGTTGAAGAATGGAGTCTGGCCCCATTAAATTATTCTCAATGATTCCTTACCAAACATTGATTGATGTAATAAATATGTAAATGGTGTCCTACAATATTCTGTAGATTCTCTTCCACTCAAATATGAATATTACGAAAATTCATAATTCCATCTTTAGAAACATTTGCGTTGTCTGCCAAAATCATCCGTTTCGAAAAATTGAAAACATCTCTTCAAGGCAATGACAAAAATTTAATTTGATTGGAATATCTCAAGGTAATAAAGCTTGCACACGTTGGGCGTATGTGGGTATACATTAGGGTGTTTCACCTGAGAGCAACATCCTTTTTTCCCCGTTCAAAAATCTTGTAGTATAACATACCTACTACATTTACATATTCTGTAAAAATAGATATACGAAAAAAAAAAATAGTCCTTATTATTAATTTTAAAATTCATCGACTTTGAATTCTTAGCATTTAAGGGGAGTCACAACTTCTTCGATTCACTAATAAATTTCCTATATACATACGATCGAAACATCTTACAGCAAGAATACTAGAGATATCGTTTTGACTTTTTTTTTAAATTAAAGCTTGGTTATTCTATGAATGAATGAATGAATGTTCCATTTTTCCATATTTTTGGTTGTCTATTTTATAATTTTCAGTTCTTTTCCTAAATTCAACGTAGTTCTTAAGCATTTATATGCACTGAGCAGTAAAAGTAACACGCCGCCAAAAAAATTATTAAAATTTAAAAATTTATTATCTCACAAGCCACTGGTCAGATTTTGTAGATTTGCTTTTAAATGTAGAATTGTATTTTGGTGTTAGCATTGCATTAACAATACATCTATGCGTACCTTCTTTGACAATATACGGACTCTATTAAAAGTTATGGATTTTTTTCTTTAGTTTGGAACACTCTGGGCAACTGTTGGTAACGGAACTGGCTTTTAGGTAAAACCAAAAATCTGCATCATTTCTGAACAACTTCTTTTTTATTAATTGCTTTTCTTTCAATTTTAAAGAAATTACTACTGTTTAAAGGAATATGTGTTATTTAATCTAAATTAAACAAAATTATTAATTAAAACCATTATCTAAAAATTAAACTTATGCAAAATAAAATTAATAACGTATTACCCCCTCTACTTCTATTGACTTCTTCACAACGACGTGGCGTACTTAAAATTAAATTTTATAGTAATAAAATTTAATTTATAAATTTATAAATAATAAAATTAAAATTCTTGATCAATTCCATTCTACATTTCGATTATTAACGCTTCAACTTCTTGAAGGGAAGCAGATGGAGGTTGATGTTGTGTTATTTGCCTACCTAGTACATCCTAAAGATGTTGAATGAAATTCAGATTCGGACTGCGAGATGGCGAATTCATTATTTTAATATTGACTTGCTGTAAATATTCTCTGAAAATTCTTGATACATGCGTGCGAGCATCATCATGCATCAGAAAAAAACATCTCCAACGTACGGAGCAAATAATCGAAATGTCGAATAGAATTAATCAAGACCAAATACGAAATTTAAATTTAAGTATGCCACGTCGTTGTGAAGAAGTCAATAGAAGTAAAGGTTGTGGTTATATTCATTATTAGTTTTATCTTGCATAAGTATGATTTTTGAAATAATTGAAGCATTTTTACAAAAACCGCCCATGTCAAAAATCAAGAAAAATGTATTAATTACTGTACTAGATAGCGCAATCAGTGCTCTATAACCAGGTATAAAAATATTCCACAAAAACTGGCCCTACACGAAATAAACTAATACGGAAAATTCATTAATTCTACAAAAAGAGTCAACACTTGTACACTTTTTTATTGTTTGCTTAAAAGCCAGTTTTTTGACAAAAACGCTTTTTGTAAAAAACGCTTCAATTGTTTTAAATTGTTTAATTTAGACTAGGGTTGTCAGATAGCTTCCACATGAAATCAGTATTTCTCGCAACAACTCCCCCCCCCCCTCCCCAAGACTCTTTGAAGCACTAGCCAATCATAGTTTTCGATATTGAAAAAAATGCCTTTTTGTGCGTTTAATTAGTGAAAAACGCCTAAAAAATTGGGAAATTTGTCTTCTTTACGCGAAATCAGTAAATTCTATGTGAAATCAGTAAGTTTACTGATAAATCAGTACATATGGTAACGCTAATTTAGACTAAAAAACATATATTCCTTTAAATAGTTGCAATTTCTTTTAAAGTAATGAAAAAACAATGAATCAAAAAAGAGGTTGTTCAAAACTTTAATTTAGTTTTACTTAAAAGCCACTTCAGTTACCGACAGTTGCCACAGAGTGTCCCCAAATAAAGAACAAATTCATAACTTTTAATAAACTCCGTATATCATCAATGAAGGCACGCATAGATGTATACTTAATACGATGCTGACACTAAAGGATAATCCTACATTACAAAAAAAAAATCTACAAAATCTGACCAGTGGTTTGCGAGAAAATAAATTTTTAATTTTAGGAATTTTTTTGGTGGTGTGTTACTTTTCCTGATCAATGTAGTTTTGAAAATCATAAAATGTTGCTAGTGGTTTTTCCTCCCGCTCATATTATTCCAGGACACATCCCTGTCAAAATAAAAAAATTATTCCGATAGAGCTACTTGTTGGACGATAAAGTGTATTGAAAGGTATAAAAATGCAGTTTCGCGAAAATCACAATTGTTTGTGTGACAATATTTTTTCAATTTTGTTTTATGCCTTGAATAAATTTATTATTTTTATTCTAAACATTTTTCTTATAGTTACCAAATAATATTCTACAATACTACAGTATTATTCTCTCCATTGATAAGGTGGTAGAATAAGTATTCGTAAAATTGTCATTCTTCCGGTGTTTCGCAGCAGACCCAAGTTTGACGAATTTTAAAAAATGCTTTTAGTTTTACAAATTAAAATGTCGAAATGTTAATAATTGAATCTAGTTTCAAAATATACCAAGATCAAAAAATCGATTTTATGACACCGAAAAAGTTGTTAATCCCTTTAAATAATATAAGAACATTTTCTTTTTAATTCCTATTCAGCTCCATATTTTCATAATTATTAGTAATTAGGATCAATTTACAGGGAACAACATTCTCTTTAAAAGTGCCCCGAGACTCAAAGCTGTCACTTGATCTATGCCATAACTATTTCACCTGAAAAAAAAATTGTTACATAGATTATAGTTTGCTTTTATACTATACATGTATACTATGCATACGTAACAAATTTTCCTTTAATATATTCCACATACCTTTAGGATTGACATTAGCTTCACTCCACTGGGAAATCGCTTTGCGTAGAGTCATGCTTTCAGGAAACAACTTTAAGCTAAATTATACATAAAATGCATTTGACCCATCTCCCCATTGGAAAATTTAGACGAGGAAATAAAACCAACTATAGACAAAAAATAAAACCTAAATAATTAATTGAGGGGTGTAGAATCAAAACTCGCAATTTTACGCTGTATTGATTTTTGGGAATCAACAAAAACGTGCGGAACAAGTATCGGGTACGGTTTGGGAAAGGTAATTGCTTGTATATTAAGGAAAAAAACGTTATTACAAATACTATTATACAATTACATTTGGCACCATCATAATTGCCATAATATTGAGTCGAAGTTTAGAGAATGTTACTTTTGCATTCAAACTCTAGAAAGTGCGAGTATTGAAACAGTAAACCTTGGAGTATGTAAATTCTGTAATTAGATGTTGTGAAAAATCAACATTAAAATTTGAAAGAGGATTTTGAAAACACCATTGATTATAAATCATTTTTGAACATTATTATATAAAACCGTTTAATTTTTTATCGGAAAAGTANTTATTGACAAATGTGTCAATCACTTGAAAATTATTCATTTGTAATTTTATTGTTCCTTTGTTTTTTTAATATGGAATATTTATGAACTGATCAGACGTTCTCTCAACAAATGAATTCAGTTATGCTTTGAAACCAACGGTCATCACGTAGAACATTTATTCTAGTTAATATTCAATACTTTCTTACAATTAGCTTTAATTTGTCACTCATTATTTTTTAGATTATTAATAAATTAAAATTAATAAAGTTATAAATGAAAAAAATTGAAATATTGCACATTGTCTCTACAATAATGCCTAACAATACAAAAAAAATTAATAATTTGCAATTGATTAACACATGTGTCAATAAAAATCAAAAATATCATAGTGGACTCGGAAATTGTTATTTATACTGCGGTGCGGCGCGGTACAACGATAGTACATAGAAACATTCAACTAGATTTTTCTCGAAAACAGTTCATCTAGCAGCTTATCGTGGCAAAATACTGGTTCATCAAAAACTTTTAATCAATATAACACGAGAAGATGAAGTTAAAAAATAAAAACTGAACTGTCATATAAAACCGATTCATTTAATGTGACATCCGTTTGTGAGAATAATGAATATCTACTTTCTGTTTTTCTCTAAAGCCTAGTTATCCTTTACTTAAAACTTAAAACTGGCTATAATTGAAAAATGATTGAGGATATCTATTCGCGGTTTCGGTATTAAATTATTTATTCAGTTGTTTAAATTTCAGGCTATTCATTAATGTATCGTTCCATTTGAAATTTTTAAGAAAATTTAAAACAACCAAGGCCAGAAATTTTATTTTTAACTCCCTAGTAAAATTGATTTAAAATAACTTAATGGTGAATTTAAAATCTCCTAAAATATTCCTTTAAAAAATATAAAATCTTGCAGTTTTTAAATTACATCACTTTACATCCGTCGAGATATTTTCCTCTCTGTTGCGGTTGTAATGACAGATAGAAAAAGGCAGAATATAATAAATCTTTATAATTAATACATAAATGGATTTATTATATTCTTACATTATTTATTGTTAGTAAACATAATTTAATATCAAATTTTCATGAATAATCCGCATTAAAGAAAGTGACAAAATGAAAAATAAATAAAATGAAATTAATTTTAATAAAATTCTTGACTCTCATTTTAAAAATTTTTAATTTCAAGCTTATATCTCAAGTGGTTTGACAGATACAGTCGCTCTTCGGTGAAAACGGAACGCTCTATATAGCTTCTTGAGTAATATACAATATCCCAGTTGCGGAGTTTTTTTTAATTGTGTGTATGTTTATACAGGGTGTTAATGTACTGAATTTCCGAACACCTTGTATTTGTACATAGATCCTAAAGAAAGTGCGTAAAATATATTTGCTAAACACAACCGGTGGCCTCGAAATGATCGACATTGAAGGTAATTTTGATGTGAAGAGACAATCAGGCGAAAAAGTTAAATGACTCTGTATTAAATTAAATCGAACCTTATCTCACCTAAGCTGGCATTTGCTTGTAATGATTGACTACATTTAGTACTGATTTTATGCTTTTAATAAGGTCAAACTTTTTCTGTCACATACATATGCATAAACTAAAAAAAGTGATTATAAATTATGATGAGATACAAATCTTGATTGTTATTAGTTCTACTTGTTAACTTAAGATTAAGAAGATCATTAATAATAAAACCACTGGAAAGATGAGAATTTTTATCAAAAAAACATTTGAAATTCAAGCTACTTGGTTGTGCGTAAAAAACTTCTTCAAAGTTATTAATTTAGTGTCGTGTCAGTATAGTTTGCAAGATATATAAGCAGCAGCTTTAAACCACAGTTTACTACCCATAAGGAAGTTCAATTCTAAAGAAGAAAGAGAATACGACAATTACATTCGTGCAATTTGTTATTGTTGCGACCACCACACGAAGAAGATATTCTCATTTCCACCACCATCATACAAGTTTTATGCAAGAAGCATTACGAGATGTGCTTAGTTAAAAAGATTTTATCTCGCCACATGCCGGAAATTGCTCCTATATACAAAACGCCTCTTTAAAGTCGGTCATAAATATATCGTCTTTGTCACTTTCACTGGGGCAATATCTCAATCCGAAAGCTTTAATATGTAATATATGTAGTTGGAATTTTAAACTTGGGTCTTGACATTGAATTTATGTAATTTCTTTGTCTTTTAGGCCTGAGGAGAAATAAAAATTTCGATTCGCATGAAATTGAACAGTTGTTTTTTCACTTCAATAAAAAAATTAATAAAAAAACGTAACGTAATGATAATGAGATAAAAAATTAATGAAAAATCGACACATTAAAATCAATGGCATTCGCATTATTTTTTTCTCGTTAAAGCCAAACAAGTTAAGTTGTAATATGGTGGGAAAAGATGATTATTTAATTGGCAAAAGTGGACTTTTAATTAAAACTCTATTTTTATTTGAAATTAATTGAGCAAGACTGAGTTAGTATTTTCCATGTTCGAAAATGTCATCGATACGATCATTCATAATCACACAATATCATATTTTCAATTGATTTTTGTTGAGTTGAAGTAAACAAGCTTTAACAATTTGTTCGACGTCAAGTTAAATCATCATTAAATTGATCATTTGCTTGCGAAAAACCGTATGTAAGTATCAGCCTAGGGCATGGCGCTAACTGCTTGATGTGTAGCTTTATTAAGCGGTTGGCCACATTTGATGATGTTAACCATAAAAAAAAGACCTTGCTAAGAAAATATAAATTACTTATGGATTAAGTCGCACCTCATCTTCGATCACTCGATCTTCGAGTGTGTCATGTTTGTCAAGTTCAAGTTTAAGGAAGGAAAATGAACTATTGTAATTTTTTATTTTTTAACATGCTATTAGTCGAATAAATACTTAATATGATTTGTCCTCCTCTGTTAAGTGGAACATTTTTCAATGATTCCTCCTAGTTTTCGCTAATTAATTTTTTTGGTATTATAAACCACACAGAGGCAAATGTGAAGAATCGAGCTTTAAGACAGTCAGGGGTAATGTAGTTTAGTTGGGTATTTTGTGATAATTGCAATAGAAAGAATTATCATAATGTACTTTTTTCACGTTCAAGTGGTAACAGTTCCTTCAATTCAGTATCGAATGGATCCAATTGGTGTGTTATCCAATATTTGCCTTTTTTTTCACCTAACAGCTGTATAAAAAATGAATTTTGAAACTCATACTATTCTTTCGTTTGATGTGTGCTATGCGATTTTGCTTTTGGTCGTTTATTATCGAATTAAATAACAATTTTTCCTTCAAACCTTTTTCATCAGCATTTTTCGGTTGGTATTATGATATGTTCTATAGATATCCATATATGTATATTTGTAAGTTAATGTTAACTAATTTTAAAAGTATTTACATTTCGATATCAGCTTTCAATTAACACTATCCAGATGCTTGATTTGTGAGTGTTCTTTGGATATCTACCTGTTACAGACCATATGTAAAATCACGGTACATGTATGTATATTATAAAGTTAGTTATTAACTCTTTTAGTGCTGACGACGTCGAAAGGCGTCATTGCTGTATCAACTCGTCTTGCATTCGCACTTTCAGCACTGAATGGGTTAAGCTGTAGATGTATTATCATTTTACCTTAAAGCACATTTTTATGTATGATAAGATTTACTCTTTTCTATATGTTATGTGTTAGATAACTATTTTTAGTACATAATTCTTATCTACTATATTAACTATAAGGTTTTCCCTCTTTTTTCCAATCCACATACAATTAGATATTGTAGTATATCATTATTTCACTCGTGATTGCAAATTATCTTTATAATTTGCAATCACGAATAAAGTCTACCTTTGTATGTCGCGGTGTCAGTCGTACTATTTCGCATTTCTTTTTAACATCCTTTGCATGTAAATCGCCACATCGGACGTAATCAAAGGTACTACGGTACAGAATTCGGCTTTTATTGGTTGTCGTACCGCAATGCGGAGAATTTCAAGCTTTTATCCTCCGATGGGATTATTTATCGATTTCATTTACGTTTCCAACAGTTTTTTTCTTGAGTTATTATTTCACGTGTATCAAACCAATTTTCCTTGTTTGTGTTGGCAACCATTGAGTAGGAACTTTAATGCATGATACTTTTTAGGAAGAATAAGAATGACGGGTTCCGTTTGTTGCTGAAATTTGAGACACGTAAAGTTAATAAATTTGTTCAGGCGGCAGGTTCAGACATTAAAATTTTTGCGCGACCTCCTCCTCCTCCTCCTTGTCTTGGTTCGTTTGGTTCTTGGGTCGTTACCAGTGGACATCTTCTGCAACAACGATCTTCTTTCGCGAAAAGCGAAAGGGTGGGGATTAGTATAAAGACGCAGGGCGTTCGGTGGTTGCTTCAAAGTATTTTGCGATCCAATTCACACACAAAAATCAGTCCCAGAAAAGACCATCAACTTCAGAGGTATATATCAAAAGTTCTTCAACAGAGGTTTTTTATTTTTTGTGTCCTTTAATTAATTTTTGCCTGGGGGTAAGTTAAACAGTTTATTAAAACACTTGTTAGAACCTATTTAAAAAAAACCCTTATGTGTCGCATTGTTTGCATAAACGTCATTTATACCCTTGCGTTGCAATCTTTAAGCAATAAGATAAAATCAGCGTGTCATTCATTACTACCTATGAGATTTAATTTTAGATAGAAGCAAGCCAAGAAGCAGAAGAAAGATTTACTAATAAAATTATCTTATTTGGTGGGCTCTAATTTACTTTAACCGTAATTTTTTTTTGCATGCAAAATTTTATAATAATCGCATTAGTTAAAGTCAATTTATACATATCAATTTATATTTTCGAATATACAGGGTGAATCATAGTGAAACTTCAAAAATCAATAAATCTCAACAGTCACAAAATGATAAAAAATAATTTAATTATCTTATAGATGTAGAAACTCATATTTCCTAATTTATGACAATTTTATTTACATTTGTTGTTCAAATATTATGAAGGTCTGTTATACTTAGACCCACATTTGTTAATTTTACCAAAGATATTATTGGCCGCTCTTTGTTTTCTAAAATGTCATTTGATAAGTAAANCAATATAACACGAGAAGATGAAGTTAAAAAATAAAAACTGAACTGTCATATAAAACCGATTCATTTAATGTGACATCCGTTTGTGAGAATAATGAATATCTACTTTCTGTTTTTCTCTAAAGCCTAGTTATCCTTTACTTAAAACTTAAAACTGGCTATAATTGAAAAATGATTGAGGATATCTATTCGCGGTTTCGGTATTAAATTATTTATTCAGTTGTTTAAATTTCAGGCTATTCATTAATGTATCGTTCCATTTGAAATTTTTAAGAAAATTTAAAACAACCAAGGCCAGAAATTTTATTTTTAACTCCCTAGTAAAATTGATTTAAAATAACTTAATGGTGAATTTAAAATCTCCTAAAATATTCCTTTAAAAAATATAAAATCTTGCAGTTTTTAAATTACATCACTTTACATCCGTCGAGATATTTTCCTCTCTGTTGCGGTTGTAATGACAGATAGAAAAAGGCAGAATATAATAAATCTTTATAATTAATACATAAATGGATTTATTATATTCTTACATTATTTATTGTTAGTAAACATAATTTAATATCAAATTTTCATGAATAATCCGCATTAAAGAAAGTGACAAAATGAAAAATAAATAAAATGAAATTAATTTTAATAAAATTCTTGACTCTCATTTTAAAAATTTTTTAATTTCAAGCTTATATCTCAAGTGGTTTGACAGATACAGTCGCTCTTCGGTGAAAACGGAACGCTCTATATAGCTTCTTGAGTAATATACAATATCCCAGTTGCGGAGTTTTTTTTAATTGTGTGTATGTTTATACAGGGTGTTAATGTACTGAATTTCCGAACACCTTGTATTTGTACATAGATCCTAAAGAAAGTGCGTAAAATATATTTGCTAAACACAACCGGTGGCCTCGAAATGATCGACATTGAAGGTAATTTTGATGTGAAGAGACAATCAGGCGAAAAAGTTAAATGACTCTGTATTAAATTAAATCGAACCTTATCTCACCTAAGCTGGCATTTGCTTGTAATGATTGACTACATTTAGTACTGATTTTATGCTTTTAATAAGGTCAAACTTTTTCTGTCACATACATATGCATAAACTAAAAAAAGTGATTATAAATTATGATGAGATACAAATCTTGATTGTTATTAGTTCTACTTGTTAACTTAAGATTAAGAAGATCATTAATAATAAAACCACTGGAAAGATGAGAATTTTTATCAAAAAAACATTTGAAATTCAAGCTACTTGGTTGTGCGTAAAAAACTTCTTCAAAGTTATTAATTTAGTGTCGTGTCAGTATAGTTTGCAAGATATATAAGCAGCAGCTTTAAACCACAGTTTACTACCCATAAGGAAGTTCAATTCTAAAGAAGAAAGAGAATACGACAATTACATTCGTGCAATTTGTTATTGTTGCGACCACCACACGAAGAAGATATTCTCATTTCCACCACCATCATACAAGTTTTATGCAAGAAGCATTACGAGATGTGCTTAGTTAAAAAGATTTTATCTCGCCACATGCCGGAAATTGCTCCTATATACAAAACGCCTCTTTAAAGTCGGTCATAAATATATCGTCTTTGTCACTTTCACTGGGGCAATATCTCAATCCGAAAGCTTTAATATGTAATATATGTAGTTGGAATTTTAAACTTGGGTCTTGACATTGAATTTATGTAATTTCTTTGTCTTTTAGGCCTGAGGAGAAATAAAAATTTCGATTCGCATGAAATTGAACAGTTGTTTTTTCACTTCAATAAAAAAATTAATAAAAAAAACGTAACGTAATGATAATGAGATAAAAAATTAATGAAAAATCGACACATTAAAATCAATGGCATTCGCATTATTTTTTTCTCGTTAAAGCCAAACAAGTTAAGTTGTAATATGGTGGGAAAAGATGATTATTTAATTGGCAAAAGTGGACTTTTAATTAAAACTCTATTTTTATTTGAAATTAATTGAGCAAGACTGAGTTAGTATTTTCCATGTTCGAAAATGTCATCGATACGATCATTCATAATCACACAATATCATATTTTCAATTGATTTTTGTTGAGTTGAAGTAAACAAGCTTTAACAATTTGTTCGACGTCAAGTTAAATCATCATTAAATTGATCATTTGCTTGCGAAAAACCGTATGTAAGTATCAGCCTAGGGCATGGCGCTAACTGCTTGATGTGTAGCTTTATTAAGCGGTTGGCCACATTTGATGATGTTAACCATAAAAAAAAGACCTTGCTAAGAAAATATAAATTACTTATGGATTAAGTCGCACCTCATCTTCGATCACTCGATCTTCGAGTGTGTCATGTTTGTCAAGTTCAAGTTTAAGGAAGGAAAATGAACTATTGTAATTTTTTATTTTTTAACATGCTATTAGTCGAATAAATACTTAATATGATTTGTCCTCCTCTGTTAAGTGGAACATTTTTCAATGATTCCTCCTAGTTTTCGCTAATTAATTTTTTTGGTATTATAAACCACACAGAGGCAAATGTGAAGAATCGAGCTTTAAGACAGTCAGGGGTAATGTAGTTTAGTTGGGTATTTTGTGATAATTGCAATAGAAAGAATTATCATAATGTACTTTTTTCACGTTCAAGTGGTAACAGTTCCTTCAATTCAGTATCGAATGGATCCAATTGGTGTGTTATCCAATATTTGCCTTTTTTTTCACCTAACAGCTGTATAAAAAATGAATTTTGAAACTCATACTATTCTTTCGTTTGATGTGTGCTATGCGATTTTGCTTTTGGTCGTTTATTATCGAATTAAATAACAATTTTTCCTTCAAACCTTTTTCATCAGCATTTTTCGGTTGGTATTATGATATGTTCTATAGATATCCATATATGTATATTTGTAAGTTAATGTTAACTAATTTTAAAAGTATTTACATTTCGATATCAGCTTTCAATTAACACTATCCAGATGCTTGATTTGTGAGTGTTCTTTGGATATCTACCTGTTACAGACCATATGTAAAATCACGGTACATGTATGTATATTATAAAGTTAGTTATTAACTCTTTTAGTGCTGACGACGTCGAAAGGCGTCATTGCTGTATCAACTCGTCTTGCATTCGCACTTTCAGCACTGAATGGGTTAAGCTGTAGATGTATTATCATTTTACCTTAAAGCACATTTTTATGTATGATAAGATTTACTCTTTTCTATATGTTATGTGTTAGATAACTATTTTTAGTACATAATTCTTATCTACTATATTAACTATAAGGTTTTCCCTCTTTTTTTCCAATCCACATACAATTAGATATTGTAGTATATCATTATTTCACTCGTGATTGCAAATTATCTTTATAATTTGCAATCACGAATAAAGTCTACCTTTGTATGTCGCGGTGTCAGTCGTACTATTTCGCATTTCTTTTTAACATCCTTTGCATGTAAATCGCCACATCGGACGTAATCAAAGGTACTACGGTACAGAATTCGGCTTTTATTGGTTGTCGTACCGCAATGCGGAGAATTTCAAGCTTTTATCCTCCGATGGGATTATTTATCGATTTCATTTACGTTTCCAACAGTTTTTTTCTTGAGTTATTATTTCACGTGTATCAAACCAATTTTCCTTGTTTGTGTTGGCAACCATTGAGTAGGAACTTTAATGCATGATACTTTTTAGGAAGAATAAGAATGACGGGTTCCGTTTGTTGCTGAAATTTGAGACACGTAAAGTTAATAAATTTGTTCAGGCGGCAGGTTCAGACATTAAAATTTTTGCGCGACCTCCTCCTCCTCCTCCTTGTCTTGGTTCGTTTGGTTCTTGGGTCGTTACCAGTGGACATCTTCTGCAACAACGATCTTCTTTCGCGAAAAGCGAAAGGGTGGGGATTAGTATAAAGACGCAGGGCGTTCGGTGGTTGCTTCAAAGTATTTTGCGATCCAATTCACACACAAAAATCAGTCCCAGAAAAGACCATCAACTTCAGAGGTATATATCAAAAGTTCTTCAACAGAGGTTTTTTATTTTTTGTGTCCTTTAATTAATTTTTGCCTGGGGGTAAGTTAAACAGTTTATTAAAACACTTGTTAGAACCTATTTAAAAAAAACCCTTATGTGTCGCATTGTTTGCATAAACGTCATTTATACCCTTGCGTTGCAATCTTTAAGCAATAAGATAAAATCAGCGTGTCATTCATTACTACCTATGAGATTTAATTTTAGATAGAAGCAAGCCAAGAAGCAGAAGAAAGATTTACTAATAAAATTATCTTATTTGGTGGGCTCTAATTTACTTTAACCGTAATTTTTTTTTGCATGCAAAATTTTATAATAATCGCATTAGTTAAAGTCAATTTATACATATCAATTTATATTTTCGAATATACAGGGTGAATCATAGTGAAACTTCAAAAATCAATAAATCTCAACAGTCACAAAATGATAAAAAATAATTTAATTATCTTATAGATGTAGAAACTCATATTTCCTAATTTATGACAATTTTATTTACATTTGTTGTTCAAATATTATGAAGGTCTGTTATACTTAGACCCACATTTGTTAATTTTACCAAAGATATTATTGGCCGCTCTTTGTTTTCTAAAATGTCATTTGATAAGTAAACTGAATATTGAAGAACATAGAGAAAGAATAAAATTATAGATTAAAATAATAATAATGTACATTTTATTATTATTCTGGTATATTATTCTATGTAAAAAGCCTGGACAATAATAAAGTATATTTCACCTGCGTGATTTTTGTGGTTTATAGGAGTTTTCGTGTCCGAAAAATTTTATTCCATATAGCATGACGTGAGCACAACGTTTAACATCAATTTTCACCTTCATACTTTTTGCGTCATATTTTAGATCATAATTTTTATTCCTCGCAATTTATTTTTTTCGAACTTTATATTTTGATTTCGAATATCTCACAAAAATATTAAATTCATTATCATTTTTTCGATTCATCATCTTTCCATTTCTCTCATGGAAACTTTATTTTATTCCAAAATCCGTGTATTTTTCATCTATTTCGAGTTTTGTTATTTTATTTTTTTACAAGTGATATACCAAAATACCTAAAAGAAAGTAATTGAGTAATTAACAACAAAAAAAACATGAAGTTGTCAAGTTGGCATAGCTACTTGAAATAAAATACTGCAATTTTAACAAAATATAGATAATTGATTAATAGAATATTCAAAAGATCTCTATTTTCTCTCAACACAAGTATTAACCTATTTAGGCGCTCTCCATAAGAATTTTCCTTGTATATCATGAAAAGACACACTAAAAAAAATATAAAATAGAATTTCACCTTTTATTAACTTAAGAACTAATGGAATATGAGTAATCAAAATACATTCATTTTAATGAGGATATTAAAATCCAGAAATTGCTATCTAAGTTAATAGAGTTGGATTTAAATTAATAGATTGGGATTAGTTTTTTGGCAATTGAGGAGTGGAAATGTCAACGGATCTAATTTCCATAGATATCAAATTTTGGTTTTGGTACGTGAGCAACATACATAAGTGTTCCCTTTAAGCAACCTGAATATTAGAAATACTCGTTGTGAAATACCTTTTTATCTATAAATATTTCCCATTTTCACTTCATCTTAACAGATAGTTTTATATTTTTCCGATAAAATTTCAGTTTTAATACCTTTGCACCTTTTGTATTTACACTCCTAAGTTAAGGTTGTTACTATTCCTAATTCAAATAACGCCAAACTTACAATTTTTAACTTTATTTAAAAACCAAAAGTTCATATTTCAATTATTTTAAAATGTTTTATTGCAACACAAACATTTCATCATCACAATTTAATCATTTTAAACAATATTTTTAATGAAATTTATACAGACCCTTGGTATATTTATTTTTAATATTTTTCGTGCTTGTTCTAATTACGTTTTATATACTCAAGGAAATTTGAGTGAACCCTATATTTGGAAATATTATAGAAACCGTGAATATGATGAGGTCGTGGAAGAATAAAAAGTTAATCCAAAGAAATAAGCTAAAAGCAATGTCTAAAAATTAAGAGAATTAACAGAGTTTATCTGAAGCATCCAAAGTTTTAAAAACTATCTCCACCACAAAAAGTAAATTCCGAAAAATATACCTGTTCTAGAAAAGAAAAGAAAAGACTTTTAACGTTCAGTGTATTTTACAGATACGATACTGTTGTTTATTTTCATTTCTAGAATTATACATATCTCCTATAACAACATAGTGTCAAGCTCTTGTGTAAAGATTTCAAACCTAGTACTTGACCTTAACATCTAACAATGATGTAATATCTTACGCGGCGAATGAATGAATTTCTTATTGAGTAACCATCAAACTTTGTTCAGCATCGGGTAATGCCAAGGTTACTACCATTCATGCGCTTTTATGCAACAAAACAGCTGATTTTTTCAAATATTTAAAGAACCCAAAAATGCAATTTGTTTCTTATAAATCAACGGGAGTGTATAGGATGACGATGATAAAAATTACGTGCTATTGTTGTTGAACAGAAATAAACACTCATATGAAAACTTTAACGGTATTTTTTTTCGTATCAAGACTGAATGCACTGTTAACAAGAGAGAAGTTAAAAATATAAATTTGCTAATTGACTTTGCTTATTCGCAACGACATTAACCTTGCGATAATCTTTACTGTTATTGGATTTAATTAAAAATTTATATAGAATAGTAGACAGAAAGATAAAAACAGTAGCACTCTATTCATTTAAGGTAAAATACCACAATTACCAGTTGGGACGACCGGTTATGTACAAATCGTCTTTTTTTTGTGCTTTGAATTTTGCTTTCAACAGAACGGATTGTCCCTTTCTGTTCTTTGAATTCAAGTTCAAGTTTTCTTAAGATCAGCATAAGTTGCAAGAAAACTTGCAATTAAATATACAAGTGTAAGTAAAAGGATTTTGAAGATTTATGACAACAGTAAAGAAGATTCGACTGTTTAATCTAAAGATTACCAACTTGCCTCTACTTAATTTTGACATAATTAGGAGTTGTAGTCGAGGGTCAGGTAAAAGTGAATTTATCACTTTTGCCAAACCTCTAAATTAATTGTGATTAATGATGAGTTAAATTTATACAGTTGCTAAATCATTAGGGTTGTCAACGATATTTAATGATCACTAGACAGAAATTCGGCTCGAGTGGAATGAACTTTCAAAACGGAAAGAAGGAAGTTCTTTTTATGATGTCAAAATATTTGAGCGTGTTTATGGATTATCTGTATAAGCGACAACTTTAAAAACCATCATTTTATCAGAAACGACGTGCTAAAAACCGTGTTTTCTTCCTGAAAAACGTCTTAATAACAAAATCACGAATTCAACGAACTTAAATGACCTCTTCAAACAAGATTTCCGATCCGATTCCGTTTTAGTCGTTTTTGGGACCCAGTCAGGATCATTGCGACACCACGAAGGCTTTGGATATTTCGTTGAAACGAGAATTGGGGGGGCCAATTAAGTGGACCGAAACTGGTTTATGTTGTAATTATGATTGGTTACTGTTATCTAATTTGCAATAAAGAATCGGCTGCTGTTGATGTTTTTGAAATATTTTAGGAATTTTTATGATTAAAAATTAACGTAAAGACAACATGTTTAATCTTATTTTCATGGTGTAAAGGATGCTTCTTTTAATCAAAATTAATTTAAAATATAAACACCTGCTTAGTCGTTATCAAAATTCAATAAAATATACAAGGATTCGCTTTTAACCGTTTTAATTAAGTAGAATAAAGACACAGAGCTTTTATTTATAATCGGGCCTACTTCTGAGATAAGAATATATTATTAATTAAATGGTATAATTATTTCGGTTTGTCTTTCTTATCGAATCTCTTCTATATGTGTTTGCGACCATCGCTAAATTTAGCCTTCGCACTGATTCCTAGAAGACGTGCAACATGGAAAAAATTGAATGCAACACGTTCAAAATAATTGGCTATTACTTAAAGCACGTAGTCACTTCATTGTTTTAACGTGTGGCAATTAAAAGTCGATTTTTCATTAATCGTGTTCTTGCATTTTTAAATAGAAATTTTTTTATACTTTAAAAAATCTTATTCTAGAACTTGTGGATGTACGAGCCCTGTCACAGGGAAGTTCGCCAAACTACTCAAAATACGAAATTTGTAAATTTATTTCATGACAAATCAAACTTTTTGCAAAAATGTAATATTTTTGGTATCGTTAAATGTTATTAAACATACAGAAATACAGTTCAAACGGCGAATCATGACCGGTGCGTCACTGCTTTCCAATTATAGTCAAAATGTGCCCTATGTTACCTTTTTATTATTTTATACCATATATACATATAGTATAATCTCTATATGGAGCATTCTCCATTCACACAATGAGTGGCAAATGAAGCAAAGAGAGAGAGAACACGACTTTAAACTTCTGATAAGAACGTATAAGTCTGTCTCTATAACCTACTTGTCATTTCAGTTATAGAGACAGACTTATGTGAAACCAATGTAACGTTTTCTATATCTATCTCACAGTCTCGGCTTCAAGATATCGTCCTATTGCTCCATATAGAGATTATATATATATATACTATATATATACAGGGTGGCCCATTAGTGCGACAAAGTCCAATATCTCGGTAAATATACGATTTAGAAGCAAAAGTTTCATATAAAAAAATTTTTCGCCTTTGAAAGGTGCGTATTTTAAAATTATTTTCAAATGTACAGGGTTCGCCATAAAAGTGTGGCGGTAAAAAATTAGGTTTTTTTAAATGGGACTCCCCATTTTTAATTACATTTTTGGATTCCTCGTTAAATTTTAAGGCTAGTTTATATACAGCGTTTCAGGTCTAAAATGTACCGTGTCCGAGTTATTCTGGAAAATTCAAAAATTTTGTCAGCTGCAGGCTCCTACGGAAATCGATGCTGTGCCATAACCGCTGGGAATTTCGAAATCGAACTTCGGCGGCTCCAAAAGGAATTAATAGGTTATGTTTTTACCAATTTGAATTTCAAAAAAAGTGTTCCAGATCCCCCCAAATATGCCTCCGAAGTTACATAACTTCAAACCCAATAACTTGCTTATTTCAAATGGAATGCCCCAATTTTCTCAACGGCATCGTGTTCAGAATCCAAAAATCTACAACTTTTGTTAACATTACCCTATCCCTAAATACAGCCGTTCATAAGTTACTTAAAGTTGCTTTTTGGGTTCAGGAATAACAACCCTTACGATAGTTTCCTTGGTGACGTACAGTAAACATGACGGGTTTACTG
>JABRWK010000295.1:18655-78344 GCA_013372445.1 Hypothenemus hampei | reverse complement strand
AGAGAGAGAGAGAGAGGACGGCTCTGAGTTAGAGTGTAATTAGGTTTTCGGAGAATTTCCATTTCGGAAAAAATCGGAGTTCCATTTTGTCTCTCGCTCTTAGAATGATGACGATAATAGGGAAAATGTTTTCCGTTGTTTAATTTTTCTCTCTCTCTCTCTCTCTCACTGTCTCCTTTCCCCCCTCGTCACACTCTTTATTACCAGTTCGTTCGTTCGTACTGAAATGACCTCTCGACACGACCGTTTCTTTGTAATGATGATGGATTTCCTTCAGATTAGTTTCGTAAAAGGTTTAAAGAAAGAGAAAGATGGAGGGAACGTACATAACATACATAGATCGCTTGGGGGTCTCTCGATAATTCGCTTTTAATTCCATCTAAAAATATATGGAAAACTTTGCGAATATCCTTTGTGTATGGCGAATTTACCTGCTGTTGATGCTGTTGTTGTAGTGGCATCACGCATCACCTCTCAAGCAAGACGCGAATTTTATTTGCCGTGTCAAATTGTCAAAACGAACAAGATTGCTCTAATTTTTTCGCTGTTGTTTTTTTTCCTGTGGCCGCCGCCGCCATCGCCACCACCACCACCGCCACCCAGTCGCTTTTCTAGGTCGTAGCAAATATTGTTTGTTCAATTGTCCTCTTGAAAGAAATAAATTTAATAGATAGACAATTCAAAAGACATTTGAATGTTTGACAATGTTGCTCTTTCGGTGAGCTGGTTTACTGCAGATAAAAAAGTCATAGGCACTTTGTTCATTGTAATTTGGCAACATCGTATTGTTATTGAGATAAACTATAATAAATTTTCCACCTAAAACTACGTGATAATTTGAACTAATTTTTTTCGAACAAATAAAATAATTTTTACTGAAAAAAAATGTTGCTAAATTGTTTTAAAAAACAGTTGCACTAATACAATTCAAAATCAAGTAATGAAGTAGGTAGCAAATATGAAGTTAAATATTATCTGAAATAAAAGAGGAAACGAATTATAATTGTGTGCTCTTTTTTTTCTGAAAAATCGAAAACGGACATGGCACACTCCGATTATTCAATATGTGGCGGTCGCGCCTCCTTTGATATGTGTGTGTATAAAGCGATGATTATGATTTTTTTTGTGTGTGCGTGTATATTTTATACGCAACAATCATTTGTTGCTCGCGAATAAATAACTGTATATAAATCGAGTAGGCTCCATTGTTTACTTCCATTGTGTTTTTTTTTCATAGCTTTTATGTAAATTTCCAACCGGCGTTTTTCAATCCAGATAATGAAACGTCGCTTCACGTTGACTCTATTTCTAATTAATATCTCTCTCTATCTCTGTTCATTTAATCCCTTCCAGTCCGGTCCATAGAATGAATCAACAACAACCAGGATTGTGACAGACCAATTTGAAGGAAAAATTCATAATTCAAAATGTCTTTTGTTTCTTTCGTTATCATCTATTGTCATTGCCTTCCTTTGTTATCACATCTATACTTTAAAATTAAGAATATAAAAATGGAATCAATTAGCTTGGCAACAACGTATGGGAGCGTTCGCATTAAAAGTCCTTAAAAATTATGACAAAATATCAATCAGAAATGTAGAGAGAAAAAAAGAGCCATCAAACCGCCTGTCACAATCATCGACCATAATAATTCGGCCTACACGCTTAATTGGTTAATGACATGGTGGAAAAAACACGACGATTTACACAGACACAGACACACATACACACACACTGAAATAATAAGAAAAAACTCTTAGTAAAAATCGTGACGTAACACTAAAAGTTAATGTACAAGCCAGGAGTACGGGGCGGCCATACTCAATAGGTATGTAATTGCCATTAAAAAGGGTCTACGACCTGGGTGCGGCCCTGTACATTCGAGACTATCAACGATTCACATTTATACAGGGACGTAACGGTAGAGGATTTTCGCTCGAATGGAAAAAAAACGTTAATTGATCATTAGATTTCCTTTGCAACAACGATCATTTCTAATATTGGAACTTGTTTTTCTCGTTCGGTGCGCTATTTATATGATAGGTAACTGACTGATGTTCGAGAAGGATATTTTTTTTAAATAATAATCTAGTTGGCACTCGTATGCAGTGAGGTAAACAACTTACGCTCTCGTTAACATTTGCAAAAATAAACCATCCTTATCATGAATCCTTAAAGTAGGCGTTACGAATTAAGGCAAAAAAAATTGACAATCGGACTTGTAACGAAAAAAAAACGGAACGCAAAAGATTCGATACTTTGAAACCAAGCCCTCCTCCTCTTCTTCTTCTGCAAGTCAAGGTGGCGGACGTGAAACCGGGCCCCGAACACAATGATGCCATCAGTTAAACAACGAAGAGAAAGCCACGAACGAGTGAGGGAAAAACAATAAACAGCAATTGTTTTTTTTTTCGTCGATCCGTTAACTTCGACCTTAAAACGATCTCTTTTTGTTTGACAGGCCTGACTATAAAGGGGTGGAGTTTATCTCTATTTAAACGTCAAAGCTGTCAATGGGCTTGTAAATGCAACGTTGTCTGATTTTGTTTTTACTTTCATATGATAATAAAAGTTTATGAGTGTAAAAATTGATTATATGTATTTGCTTTTACATGATATGAGTTTCCCTTTGTATGGCAACATATGAATGTTTGTTTTTCTCGAGAAAGAAGATATAAATTTGTTGATAACTATTTTGCAATTATCTTTTATATTTAATAATTTTCCGAATTTCATTATAGATTTTCATGAAAAAAAACAGTGATTTGGAAACAACATCAATAAGAAACAGTTCTAAGGGTCTATTAAGAAAAAGCAAAATTAAATGGTCCTATTTGAAATCACTGATAGCGGTTGTATCGATAACGGTCGTGACGAATGCCATCAATCCAGACCCTCGAAATGCTAATTCGAGAGACCTTGCAAAGGACCGCCCATCTTGTAATTGTGTCACTGGGGTGCTTTAAAAAAAATAATAATAAGAACAGGCACACCCCTTTTTGTGTATTCGGATACAATTGAATGGAATAAAAAAAATTATTTACTTTTCGTGTTCTTGCTGTGTTGCAAAATCGATTTTTCCGTATTCCACGGGAAATTTCCAAAGATAGTCACATGCGAACGAAAAAAAAAAACAAAAATACGGCTATTTAGATGCATTAAATGTTATTAATTATTCATAAGATAATTTCAACAAGTGCTACAATTTCTTTTTAAATGTGTTTTCCTTGTTTGCGCCATTAATGGGTGTTTTGTTACCGGTGTTCGTCTGAAATATTCAAACAAAACGGTAAATTTTCTAAATAACGATAAATCCAATTATCTATATTTAAATGTGAAGTAAATAACTCGAAATGAATGAATTGCATGGGTTATAAAGTGCAATTAAGAAATTTATTGTCGCTTGGCACTTGGTTCTACACCATAAATGCAAATGGTTTTAGCTTAAAATAGATTTATTTATTTACGGGATTTATTTAAATCGACCTTTTTTGTGTTAGTTTCAATACCTTCTACGAGGGATTATTGACAATTGACATTATAGTTCCAGATAAATTCATAGAACTTTGAAAACACCCCTTGTATTTTATAAAGAGAAAAATATTATTGGTTTTTGGTCGTGAGTTAAGAAGTTTTAAAACCATATTTTTTTCAGTAAAAATTACAATGCCAGTGCGACTTTTTTCGTATAGTGGAACGTATGTTTTGTTTTTCAACTTTAAATGATGTAATTTAGATAAAAATACGTACATACATGCAGTAATCGGTTTTATTATTATTAATTAATTATTTTATTGTACACATTAAGACTACCAGACGTTGTTTCAACGATAAAAACGATAGTTTAATTACATTTATTATTCCGGTACGCTCAGTTACATTTGTTTATTTTACAACAACAACGGGCTTGCTTATTGGTTGCCAACTGGCGAATATAGCCGAATTTCTACGAATACAAGCTTTTATGTCAAGGTCCATCATTTGTCATCATTGTTTTCCGGGCCTGGAGTCTGCATACCGGAAAAGTTCGAATGATAAAATTTTCTAAATATGAAATGGAAATTCAATCAGAAACGTTTGAAATGAAAAAAAAGTACCTCCCGTGGTGCTACCGCATTGAGATTTCGTCCTAATCCCAGTCGTACCCAATGAGACTTGCTGGCATCAGTTGTAGGCCTTGAAACTCGTATGTAATGCCACGTTGCCAAATTGTCAAGCTTGTAAATGAATTACCCGAAAATTATCTTTTGAATTTTGAAAGAGTTAAAATGATGGATTTAAGAACGAATTTCAATGAAACGGCAACATTGCCGTTGTATTCTCTTCACGTCCAAACAGAATGATATATTGAAGCCGTATGTTTGAACTGTTTGTATGTGTATTTAAAACGGGTCCCGGTTTTAATTACCTTTCAACTTGTCAAGTTTTCGATATGTTTTGTTATTATGTAGTTTCTTTTTTGTTTTGTCAATTTTTGGCTTGAGGAAGAAGTACGAAAACTGCAAATTTAGAAATGGGTTTGCCCATTTCAAATGTCAAAAAAACGATTCATTTTTTTTTTCTTCTTTTCATTTCGTTAAAGCAATTTCTTTCTCATCATAATCACCGTTGTTGCCACGCCACTAATCCTAATCTTCCTTTACCGTTCCTACAAAACATTATCATAATAATATTCCAATTTTTTTACTGTATCCAAGTTCTTCTTTTTGGCCGATTGAATAACGATCAATCAAACCAGTCTCTTTTTTTTTATTCTTTCTGTACGTCTTTTTCGACAAAATGTAATTGAAACTGGATTTTCTTTTCATTTTTTTTATGTTTCATTATTTATTCTTCCAGTAAAGTGGGGGAAAATATTTACTACACTGGAGAATAAAGGCTAATAACAATGGAAATACATTATCTGAAATTTGGGTTTGTCATGTTGTTCCCAATTAGTCTTGTTAAAGCCCTAAAAAACAATCTGTGTTCAGAATAATTGTCCTCAATTGTACTTCAGATTGGATGCAGGAACATACGCTAGTTTCGAAAAATCTATTTAAAAAAAAAACATTAAATGAAGTTACGGCGCTGTCCAAAAAAATGCCCATGAAACAGTGAAAACTCATATTGAAAAAGTAAATACAAATGACGTGGATTACAGAATTAGGCTTAACAAGGAAAGTCTATTGACCCTTTTTGCCCGTTGGTTTGATGGATTTTATTTACAATTGACACCCGATACATTTATCGCCCAATTATTTGTTATTTTATTTATTTGGTTTGTAATGCAGATGGGATTTTGAAAATGTGTGTTCAACATTCGTCGATTACGCAACTTTTATGGAGGGGGAGGAGGGATAGATAGGGTGCGTTTCCTCCAGTAGCGGCGTTGCCGATATTTATATATACAAAAAACCCATACAGTTATCGCTGTATTAAATTTAATTGTATTAAAAGAATGCCAAGGTTGGCGGAACGTAAAAATTTCCTCCATTGTATTCCGTTCAGATTTACATAAAAAATTATAGTTGCCAAGTTGGCCTTTTTTTCGTGTAACAAAAAAAAATGAGCAAGAAAAAACACATGCACATAATAGGGTATTGTAGCGCTCCGGGGCCCGACAGGTGTGCTTAGTATAGAGCAAATTAGAAAATTTATTATGATTAAATAAAAAAAAATTGATTATCGAACAACAGTCATCAGCAAATCGAATGGTGGTGTTGTAATTCTTCGTTCGATTACAACAGCCTTTTATTTGAATGAAATTTATGTAAAGACACGAGGAAAAATAAGAATAATAATGTTTGAGGAAGCGATAAACGAAACTTGAAATTTATTTAACATCGTTTCAACAACAATGTAACTGTTGTTTACAACAGCGGACCGGAGGAGGTCTTTTTCTGATCATTGCAACAGAAAACGATTGTATATACGAGGGTAGAACATAAGTACTGGCATGCACGACAAAATTATTGTTCCATCGTTGTGTCATTACTTTAGTCCTACGTTGTATATTGATAAAAAAAACTCCATACCGAATAAAGCCGGTTTAGTGTCCGCCTAATTACATTTATTGTTTACCTAAATAGCGAACAAAGTTTATCTCTAAGGTCCCTCGATAAACCGTCCGAAACTAATGTAGCATGCGAGCGCAATAGCTTTCCGAGATAACGCAGGAGATTGACGAGGTTCACTCGGACTCGGTTTTTGGGTCGCACTAAAATATTATTACTATTAACCCAAGGACCTGATTTAATTCGTTATCAAACCGGCCGGAGACCAACCAACTAAATTTAATGTTAATAAATTTACGAAGGTCCTTACTCGTGTCCAACCTCTAACTTGTGACATTATCGATATTTGTCAAGTGTCACTTTAGTTGCTCATTCCTATATTATATCGATTTACTTTCCCCATTCTAATTCAGTTCAATTCCTAATGGAGATTTTCTTTGCCTCTCTTTTTCGTTACATAATTAAAGCGATTAATGATAAGATTGGAAAAGTTTTCCATTATTTTCCAGATTAGTATCAAATCAAAATTGGCAAAGGTCGTTTGGTTTGCTTATCTCTATGATGCAATTGTTTACAACGATTACGGGGAACGTGACTAGGGCCAAAAACGTTAAATCGATTGGTGCAATTTTGGCATTAACATTTGTCACTGTGCCAAAACAATGACGTATCGGGTGTACTCGACTTTTTCCAAAAGAAATTGAAAGTAGCAATCTGACGATCTAACGCCAATTGACAAATTCGATTTGTTTTTCGTTGTTGATAAAATGTAATAGTGCTGGGCACATAGATCGAGTTGGCTCTCATACACACGGTGACCTAATCGAAGAAATATCGATACAGAAAGCTTATTTCTAAAATGAAAGAGCTCCTTTTTTTGTTTCACATTTTCATCGATATATAAATATATGTATATGGTACATACACAAACTGACACATGCACACACGGAAATTCTAAAATTAAAACGTCGTTTGATCTTGCATCAGCTGAAACGAAGAAGATATTATTATAAAATTTATTAACATTACACACGATCGTTCGAAAAGAAGAAGAACAAGAACAAAATGATTAAAAAAAGACGAGGAATTATTTTCGAGCAACACAAACACACACACATAGAACAACAAAGAGGCACTATTTTTAAAATGCAGATGTTGCCAACGCCAACGACTTCAAAACTTTTCTCTCTCTGGGTCTTCTGGTCTTTGTTCCAAAACTTTATTCGTCATATTTATTATTAATAGACTTTTTTCCAGGCGTGGTTCATATGGAAATTATTATTAGAGCAAGGATGATAGTGTTAGGGAAACAAAGAACTTTGTCCTTTCTCCTTCTCTACTTCTGGATATGGCTCTTTGTTCCTTTCCGCCTTGCTGGGCCTGGATCGATCCAAGGAGGAAACAAAGGAATCGAGTTCGAATTGGAAACACGTCAGCTCGATGACTAACGAACCATTATTGTTTAATATTGTGTTGTAATTAAAAATGAACGGGGTTAAGCTCGATTTTTAATTTCATCAAAATTTCGCTGATAAGCGTGTTCCTTTATTTTTATTTTCTATTTACAAAACTGTCTTGGCTGTGCATAATTTGAATAAATACTTGCCTCTTTGTTATGTAGTTTTTACGAAAAAAAAAGCGTTTTCCAATAAAAATTTATCAGTTTAATGAGTCACTATCAGGTAGGTTTTTTCTATGAGGAATTTTACTAAAATGATGAAAGGTTCGATTTCTTTTTTTGAAATTGCAACCGAAATTCAAAAACTACCCTTGACTATAATGGTCCTTTAAACCAGATTGGAACAGGTATAAAAGCCATTTGTTAGGGAGAAAGATGATGAAATACTTATGAAATATTACCTGAAAATAAAAAGAACAAAAGATGTCAATTCTGATTAAATTGAATTTTGTGATAACACTGTGATTAGAAAATAATAAACATGAACTTGACTGAATTTCAATAAAAACAAAGAAGTCTTGCAATTATAATTACGATAAATCACAAGGTGAAGTCATTTTGCTGACATTGTATGTTCTGACTATATTCCAGTTTTGACCCCCTGCAACTTCCATTCATATACAAAATTGAATAAAACCATTTACTTAACTAGAAGCAATTTATGTCAATCCAGGAAGTCACAGGAAGAAACTGAATACTTTTATACAGGGTGTTTTAAAATAAATGCAAAAAAAAGACCAAAAATGATTCTTTGTTGAAAATAAAAGATGGTTTCTTATTATTTTCTCGTTGCTGTGCGTCCTATCGACCATACCAGTCCAAACACGTCCATACACGTATTACTACACATTTTCTTAATTGAAAACGGTTCGTTCTATGAAAAAATTATAAGATATAAAAAAGATTCCATGTGAAGGTTCTCAATGAAGGTTCTAAATGAAATTGAAGTTATTTCTTTGTTAGCCAATATGCAAATTGTTTAAAAGTTCGATTAAGATTGAGATAGCGATAGTCTATTCCAACCCTATTACTCTACTACCCTAATCGATATAATATTTAAATGGCAATTTTATNTAAAAATTTATCAGTTTAATGAGTCACTATCAGGTAGGTTTTTTCTATGAGGAATTTTACTAAAATGATGAAAGGTTCGATTTCTTTTTTTTTGAAATTGCAACCGAAATTCAAAAACTACCCTTGACTATAATGGTCCTTTAAACCAGATTGGAACAGGTATAAAAGCCATTTGTTAGGGAGAAAGATGATGAAATACTTATGAAATATTACCTGAAAATAAAAAGAACAAAAGATGTCAATTCTGATTAAATTGAATTTTGTGATAACACTGTGATTAGAAAATAATAAACATGAACTTGACTGAATTTCAATAAAAACAAAGAAGTCTTGCAATTATAATTACGATAAATCACAAGGTGAAGTCATTTTGCTGACATTGTATGTTCTGACTATATTCCAGTTTTGACCCCCTGCAACTTCCATTCATATACAAAATTGAATAAAACCATTTACTTAACTAGAAGCAATTTATGTCAATCCAGGAAGTCACAGGAAGAAACTGAATACTTTTATACAGGGTGTTTTAAAATAAATGCAAAAAAAAGACCAAAAATGATTCTTTGTTGAAAATAAAAGATGGTTTCTTATTATTTTCTCGTTGCTGTGCGTCCTATCGACCATACCAGTCCAAACACGTCCATACACGTATTACTACACATTTTCTTAATTGAAAACGGTTCGTTCTATGAAAAAATTATAAGATATAAAAAAGATTCCATGTGAAGGTTCTCAATGAAGGTTCTAAATGAAATTGAAGTTATTTCTTTGTTAGCCAATATGCAAATTGTTTAAAAGTTCGATTAAGATTGAGATAGCGATAGTCTATTCCAACCCTATTACTCTACTACCCTAATCGATATAATATTTAAATGGCAATTTTATATGACTTATTTTTAACAAAGGATCACCCTTGAGGTTCATTGCATGTATTTCGAAACACCCTGCGAAAAATAGACTCAAAGTTCATTTCATAACGTGGATATGTATTATACAGGTCTCGTAAATAGTTATAGTCATAAGAATAAAACTAGGGCTAATTTTAATAATAAAATCTAGTCAGTTGTCATCGTAACAAAAAAAAAAGAATTAAAAAGAAAAAACAAATGCATGAATTACTCAATTATAAAAGTTACCTATTCGTGGAATTTTGTTAAAAGTATGATGAAATTTCTAAAATTCTACGGTAACAGGTAGAAACTATAAAAAGATGACTCATACATATGTATGTGCAGTTGACTATCGAAATGGATTTCCTACACGACAAGTTTAGGCGAATGTAAGACGTGTTTGGACCGGTCGAAAATATGTTCATATGCATCGAACAGTATTTGTTCGAGAGGGTTGGCATCGAACAAAGAAGGTCTTTTGTCAAGAACCTGAATATTATCGATCCAAATTTCGGTATGATGTATGAACTTTTAAACGTAAATCAGAGAGAAAACATAGCTTCTGTATAAAATCGTACGATATTTCAAAGGCGAACAAACACGTCGAGTAAAACCGGTTTATGGATTTTTATCAGAAATTGCATCATTATTCTGTATCTCGTGCGGCCAGTGTTGAAAGCTCGACTTTAGAAAAAAGTGGCCAAAACAAAAATACCCTATTTTCCATTAAAATGGAACCCTTTATTGCAGTTGGAATAAAACTGAAAAAATATAATTTAAACAACTAAAAAAATTTTTTTAATGCAACCGTACAGAACAAAGGAACGTAATTCGAGAATAAGTTCGGCTTCGATCGGGTGTTTTCGTAACAAAGTAGGGTCGAGCCTATAAAAGCTGCATCAGCTGTTAAGCGGCCGGCAGTCAGATTCAGAGCGAAGTAAAAAAGAGAAGTGGGCCTTAAAACGAGGTTACCAGCGCTCTGCTTTTTTATCGTATTAATATTCAATTTGTGATAATTTAGATTAAGTGTTAAAATTTCTTTAAATTTTATCATGGAAGTTCTTCCGGTTCAAAACAACGTGTCCCATTCGGAATATCAAAATCTCAATCGTAAGTAAACGTTTTAAAATTTCTAAAAGAAATTTTCCTAAATTTTTGTTTTTCTTTTTTGAAGAATGGTATTACGATCCAAGACCGCATCTAGTTGAACCATCATCGTCCACCGCCGCCCATTTCCTAGCGAAAATGTTGGAACAAGAAATTCGTTCGGCTAAAAAAACCCATCTTTCAGCTGGAGAAGTTTTGTTACCTACCGGACTTCTCCAACGGGTTTCCGAGGACGTTCTAGAGGTGGCTGAATCAGAATGTTGCGGAGTACGAGGCATGACTCTTCATCTCCTTTATGAAGGCGAGGAGGACTGTCGGAGGATGAGCTGCTTGAAGCTCGATCCTTCCACCCCGTCAACTTTTGAAGTTTATTTGACTTTCAAGCAGGCAAATGCCGGCTGGGGATTTCTACCTCAATTTATCAAGTAAGTAGTACTTTTTTTAGGGGGAGAAGTATATTTACTAAGTGGTTGTTTTTGATTATAGAAAAATTGCTAGAGGTAGTACTGTGATTTTGAGCACCGACTATGAGATCACCAAAAAGAAGTTGTACCGGCCGGCGGTGCGCGAGTGAATCGAATGTTGGGGGGCAAACATAGACTGAAACAAATTTTTTCACATACAATATTAAGTATAAAGCTTTTTTTCTATTTTTATAGTCTTTAGTATAAAATATGGAAAGAAATTCATTTTTTTGAAAAAGCGCAGCGTGATCTAGATTTTAGTTTTTTTTTATTTGTTAACGTTGATTTAAGGGTTTGAAAGAGGCTGTTTTTATCTTTGTATTTTATAATTATTCTTCTACATTATTGCCTAAAGTACAAATTAATTATTGAACTTTTTCATCAAATTTAACAACTAAACACATGGATGAAGAAGAAAAAAAAGAAAAACAGCCTTATTAACAGTATTTTCGACTTTTTCCCGGATTCGGGGAAAAAGAGTTCGTTACGAACGATGGATTTTCTTTCCAAAAGAAAGAAATCCAAAAAGGATTCAATGGAATCCGTGATTTTTTTTCGTGATATAATTATTGTATTATAATAATGCAAAAAAATGATATGAATAATGTACCTGTGTACTTAAAAAATTTCAAATTTTCTCACAAGTATTCTTGCATAAAAGTTGAGGCCGTTTTTGAGGTACGCCAATAAGACCAAATGACGTGAAGAGAGAGAAAAAAAAAGAGTTGTTTATTTTGGCCCTCAAAATCGTCAAACGAGTTTTCTGTAATGTGATATATATTTAGTTGTTAGAAGGTAGGTTTAATCATATAATCTGTGACTCGACACGAAGAATAAAGTTGAAAAGATAAAAAAAAAACAGTTAAAAATCCCAAAAAAAAATGTCTAAAAAAAAATTTTAATGTGACATACATTGTGTACAAAAAAAAATAATTGTGAAGTAATTACATACATACATACATATATGTTTATTTTAGCATGTAAGGATTTTTTTATTCATTAAGAAGTTTTTATATTCCGATTTAGATGTAAAAAAAGAAAATTATCAATGGCTATGTGTGATATTAAAAAAATAATAATTTGTGCATACTGATAGCTGCACAACCTCTCCCCCCTCATCTCATTATATTGTAATTGCTTGGATAGATTTTAAAAATAAAAGTAAAAAAACGACTTTTTTAATAAAATACACAAAATAAACTATGAAACAAGATCTTTTTTTTTTCTTTATTAACATAATTTATGACTCAACTCGAATGACAATAGAGTTCAAAAACTAAGCATAAAATAGCAAAATCCATAATTTATTAGACAATATTAACATACGTTCTTGACACTTTTCACATCACAACATCAATTAATCGAAATATACCCCATATAGGTAACGAAAAAAATAAAAAAGGCAATAGATTGATTCACGGTGCAATCGCATTTCAACCTCCTTTAATTTCCAATAAAATGAATTTAAATCAGGAAACGGCAACGTTGCCAACAAATTGCGTTTCTCACAATTATTTTTAAATGTGGCCTTCAAATTGGTAAATTTTGAAATGTTGTTTTTCGAAAAGTAGGCTTATTTCTGTTTGATAATGTGTTTGTTTCCTTGTTGTTTCGAAGTACGCGGCGACGAAAAAATTCGAATTTCGAATTACCGATAATTGGTCGGCCATTTTGGAATTTTCTTAATTCAATTAGCACCAGAAATAAGGGGCGCACTTTAAGTAGTTGTTTTTACATATGTGGGTGATAACGTTTGAATATAGAACATTGTTTGATATTCAAAACTGTCCCATTATAAGAACTTTTATCGTTGCACAGTAAAGCTTTTACAAACAAAAATCCCAAAAAAATAATGCTAAAATTTCGATGTCCCTCTGATAAGCCATGTCTTACCTTTGTTGTTTTTCAGTTCAAAAATTATAGGGATTTGCTGGATTTGGAATTGGTACAAATCGGTAACAAATTATGAATCCATTTTTTCTTTTTGATACAAGAAAATTTTGTTACCCAAAAGCCGTCCAATCCGTTTTTAGTTGTATTGCGTTCCAGTTCTTTTTCTACAAAACCAAAGCCTACATGGATTTGTTTCTAATTTTCGATAGCTTTTTGTTTAAAATCCATGTTCGTAATGGCACTCCTCATATTGACAATGGCGTTTATTCGAAAATAATCCAACCAAATAGGAGTTTAAAGATGATTTTTTTATGGGTGCGGTTTAATATGGCACTCCTTCAGATAAAATATATATTCTTCACAAAAACAACCAACTAAAATTTAATAATAAATAACATTTTAAGCCTCGTCTCTCTCTTTTCATGTATGAATGTGTGTATATGTGTATGTGTGTGTGTGGATGTGCGTGTGTGTGTGTGTGTGTGTGTGAGAGAGAGAGAGAGTATTATGTAGTTTGACAAATGTATGGAAACGTTTTAGAGGAAATTGGCCGCGACAAGGATCGAGAAGGCCGCGCAAAAATTTATTGTTATTATTATTAAAGGAAAAAAACGAATCGAGGCTCGTCTAAAACTAATCTCTGGCAATTTTTCCGAGAGCCCGTTCCTCGTTGATCATCCTGGAAAAAGCTTTATACGAAAATTCTTATTTGCCCACTATCTCTCTCGCAATTTATTTATTACAAAATGTAGCGTTATCATTTAATCTTCCATTTAAACATTGACGACAGGAATAAATAAATAATGTTCGCAACGATCTTAATAACAAAAATTATTTGGCTCATCTAAAAATATCTTAAAGACACATACTACATTTTGATACTTCTCTATCTCGCTTGCAGCTCTCACCGAAATGATTAAAATCAAGGTTATATTCCGAGTTTGATACAAGTGTTTTTTTTTGTTCAACTATGATTCCATTGCCTGCTTAACTTTTTAGATTTCGAAGGTGGAGTTTTGGGTTTATAGGGCCAGGCCCAACCGATCATCACACTACGGCCGCCGCCGCTGCAACCGGTTTATTCTGAACTTTTACCTCGTTATTTCTTCTCTGGTACAGCTTTATTAGCCATAAATTTACTTTTAACTCTTGGGTAGGTACTATTACGTTTCAGTCACGACTGAAAACCGTGCACTCGATCTTTTTTTTACTCTCTCCCTCTCCTTCTTCTTCTCTTTCTCTCTCATTCTATCGCAAAAGAGTCTCGGGCGGCCATTGCCAAAGAAGAAGAAAAAAAGGAACAGAGCACGAGTATGACCTAGAACGAGTTTTTTTTCTTCTTCTTCTGTTCTTCGACAAATCTAAGTTAGATTATGAATTCATTTTATTGTTCTGACAGTAGATTTGTTCAAATTAGAATTGTTTTATTTCCTGATGTTGAGAATTTTATTATTATATTTTGTTGTGCTCGAGTCTCTTGCGATTAGGCTCATTCTATTATTCGTTAGTTTTATTTATATTTTTGTTTCGTATTTAAAATGTGTGGAAAGTTCCATGTTTGTCCATGTATGAAAAATCTAATTTCATGAATTTTCAGAAACACCATATGACATGTTTGCCGCAGTAACAAATTAAAATTTACTGCACACTGTTGGAAATAAAGAGAGGGCTCGTTTAAAAGGGTGATTTTTAATGGAATTTGTTATATACAACAGACAATTTTAATATTTATCATTGAAATATGCAGGTACAATTATTATTTCTTCTTTTTTTTTAGACTATTTCATTGAATTTTTAAGCATCAAGTGTATTTCTGATTCTACATTCTTACATTTTTCCTATATTCACCATCATTCTGATGTAATGCTTTTGATTATACGAGGATAGTTCTAAAAATGTTTCAATATAATAAAACAAATGAAGTTCTAGAAAAAGAATTTTTTTCAAAATATTGACTGTTTAATGTTCAATATATAAATTTGAAATTTACAGCACCCACACTGGAACAAGTTCCATAAAATATAAGAACTTGTTACTATGCAAAAATAATGTTTCTAAAAAGTTTGTTGAACTGTGTTGTTCTCTATTATGCAACGAAGAACGGGCATGAGTCACTATCTGAATAAACAACCATAGATTTCAATAGTAACGTGTAATTATACTGTTGCGAACCAACATATACACATCACTCGGTTTTTGAATGTAAATTTTCGATTGCACAAATAATTAGTTCGTGCTATATTTTTTTTATTTCTCTTTAGTGTTTTTTTTTCTTTCTTTTACTATTAAACAAGACTGTATTAGTTCATCTTTGCTTGCATGGCGATTGTTGCCAAATCAATTCGGTTTGGGATACTTAATTTTCTCTTGAAATTATACCAAGAATAAACCGGCCAATTCTCCGTAAAAATTTCTTCTCTCTCCTCTTTTCAGTTGAAGAAACCGTTTTACGATGTTTACGCCGACGACTCGATAATATTCTACATACTTGCAAGCGTAATAGTCGTTGTACAGCCTTGAAGGGGGCTTTTATGTTTGTTCCCAAATAAAATAATTTATTTATTTTCCAATCCCGGTTATTTATAGGCGTTTTGCATAAATGACTTTCGAACCTAAAACCAAACATTATTATTATTACCATCGACTCTTTTTCCGTGTGCTAAAAACGTTCCATACAAATAAACTTTCGACCAAAAATACACGCCACTCGATCGGTCTGGAAAACGTAAATATCGATTATTTCTTACAAAATGCGACCCTAAAAATACGAAACTGGTTCGAAAAAAAGTCTCGTAAACACACCAAACAAACCATTGCCAATATTGGATTTGATCTGCGTTGTAAACTCTCTATAATTAACAGTTTTGTTGTAGAATTTTGAAAATACATCAAATTTTATTTTCAGTTAACTACGAAGAAGTTTCTGTTTAATTTAGAAAAGGTTAAAATCGATTGAATAACCATTCCCTTTAAAATTAATTGCAACAACATTGGAAACCTTAAAAGAAAATACGAAGAAAAGAAACTTTATTCCTCACAATACCTGAATGAAAATTGGCTGAGAATAAAACAATATTGCTTTTGTTTTTTAACGAAACCAAGTGTTCGTAGACAATTTTGAGAGTTGTTACAAACATAATCATGTCATATGTAAACCCCATTGGCATTTTGAACAGTTCCTTAATTACTGCTTCAAACTGATAACTAATCGAAGATATCAGTTTAAACCAGTAACAACCGATTAAACAAATTTCAATTTTTCTAACTTGATTTCGACTTTTGCACTTTCCTTTTTTTTACATGTAATTTTAAGAAGGCTTCTTCCGTTTGACAATAATGACGAGAATAGTCATTCATTCTTTTAAAATTCGACGTCGAGATCTAGGTCTAATTTCCGTTCAATATTTTAAACGAGACCGAAAATTAGACATTTATCTACACCGAAGGTAACTACTTGGATGGAGCTACGACACGAAATCGCCCCATAACCCGTTTCCAAATCCTTCCGTTCGATTAGAATCGCAATGCGCAAAGAAAAATAAATAAATTCATTTCTCCCAGTCCTAAAACACAGAGAAAAAAATAACTTTCAGATAAGAACTATTGTTTTTGGTGTGTTTCAAGACTATTTTCGGATAAACGAGTATGAATTTCAAGGAAAATGGAAATGTCCTGGACAAGCGGGAGGCGTGAGAGGTTGATTTCGTGGAAAAATGCCATTAATGATAATAACAAACTGTATTTAGAAAAATAAATATTCATATTTGGAAGTTGAAATACCCACTTTGTTGTTTTCTCGCCAGATACCATCGATAAAAACACAAAAAATGGAAAATACATAGGTTGAGTGTTGTTCTATTTACCACTGAAAATGAGAAAAATAACTTCTTTAGTGTATACAAATAAGAAAAATGGAAGACTGTCAACAAGAAGAAGAAGAAACTGGAACTCGTGAGTTCGTAGAAAATATTTAGATTATCAAAACTAGAAAGTAATCAAAGGAAGAAAAATTGTCTTAGAATGAGATGGGACAGTCTGGAAGTAGAAAGATCAAAGTAATACTGAAACAGGACTGTAAATAAGCAATTAAACATAAGGAAGAATTAATTTATCAAACAACAGTCTAGTATTTATTTTGGATATAATACATGACCTCATTATGTTATTTGGTTTTCAAAAGATATCAATTTTCTTTTTTAAAAAGAAACAAATAAAATGTTGTGTTTATGTTTATTTTTAAACAAAAACACCAGTCATTTTAGATAAAATTCGTTTAAATAAGAATTTTTGCTTGAAAACTACCCTCCTGACCTTTGATGAGAGACAGCGACTCGATCAGAGAGTCTTCAAAATCTAATTTTCCTCACTAGTGGAGTTGCCATTATTAAACCGTAACTGTCTCAACGTTTACGATTGTTTCTGCTTTAACTTCTTCAATTAATATAAGCTTTTTTTCGGTGCAGTTTTTTTTTTCATTTTACGCTTTCGAAAATTTAACTCATGTCTGTCCCGTATTATTATCGCACTTTCAAGGTCTATAAAATTAGAAAATGCGTAAAATTTTGTGCGTGGAAGTATAATAAACAAGCTAATTATTGATAACAATTTTAGTATCCGTTAGTAATCTTTTTTTAATTATTTCAATTTTGAATAAAAGTCATCTGTCAAGGAGGCCAGTGATGAATCAGTTAAGGTGGCCACGGAAAACAATGGAAAATGATTTAAATTAAGTCTTTAATTAAAACGTGTTAGTGTTAAAAGTTCAAAATCTAAGTGAGTTGACGTGGTACCAATTGGAAAATGAACTGTTAACTTTTGGATATTCATGTGGTAAAATTTGTATTATTTGCAAATCTAGTAATTATAGGACATTTAACAACTCTCTGTGTATGTATACGTGTTTGTTGAGGCGTGTCTTTTGTTTCAAATAGAGTACAACATTGCCATATTTTATTCTAATCAAGAGTAATTAGGAATTTTTGTCAAAAACCACAGTTGACTTAACTTGACAGCCATTACATAAGCTAATCAAAGGTTATTTGAAACGCGATTGCATCAGTCAATGACGTATCACGCATTAGCCAATCAGAGATTGCCTCTTGTTCGTATGTACTTTGCACGGTCAGTGGTGCCAACACTGAAGAGATGAGGGCCAAAACTAGTTAATTCAATTTTGTTCCTTTTTTCTTGCCCTATAAGAAGTTTACTTAGAAAAGGACGGAAATTTAATTAGGAGCTTAGAAGTTTTCCGTTGTAATTGATGGGGAACTTTGCTTTTTCAATCTTTTATTTTTAGGCATTCAATTTTCGATCCTTGGAAAAACTTTCCGCTCGCTTGTTTATATCGAATTTACCGTATTTTCCACTCTTTCTCCATTAGGGAAAGAGGTTTCATTAATCGATAAAATCGTACCGTTAACAAAACTAGGAAACACAACATAAAATTAATTAAATTCCGATATTAAACAATAACAATATTGAAATTTGTTAACATTATACAGTAATTTACATTAAAATTGAGACGCTACTGAATATCAAACCGATATATGTCTAAATTTATTAATAACAGTTATTAAATTAATAACTATTGCTTCGTGAGTACTCGGATATCGGCCGAAGACAGATTTTATATGTGTCTGTGTTTCTCTCTGTGTGTGTGTGAGAGAGAAAAAAGAGTTATTTTAAAATTCCAAGAAACAAAAACTTAGTCACTTGTGGTCATGTCTGGTGTGTAAGCAGGCTTGGACTGATGGATAGACGCATAAATGCATGATTAGTGTACGATTATAAAACGACTTTTTGGGGCGAAAGTAAGGTAGTATCATTTCACGGTCTTCGGGCGAAATAATCGACCCCAAACCTGTCATTATTTGGCCATTGAGAAAATTAGATATTTATTCTGGTTTGAAATTTGTTTTTAGACGATTACGGGTGGTAACGATGGTTGCGAGGCGAGATTCTGATGATGAAGTGAAGGGAGCCCACGGTTCGAAAGGCCGGAATTACTATATTCGAACCATAACTCGATTACGGTTTAATTCTAATAAGAAGAACAAGGATAATGATATAATGATGTGGAGTTTCCATAGTAATTTAAATGAGTTTTCCTGTGTACGAACCTTAATCGAAACAAGTTAATGTGAAAGTATCCTATTTCGATAAAATTTTATTTATTTCATGTCCTTTGTCATACATTTCGGTATTCTGAAACGTTGTCGCACTTTCTTATATCTCCCTTATTAATAAAGACAATTTACCTAGAAACCCATAAATGGCAACAACGGAAATTACGTTGTTTCAAGTGCAATGTTGTCGGAAGTTTTAAAATCTATTAAATTTCGTATTTTATAAAGAATTATTTGTTGCGACGTTGTCATACGGTCGTAAATTTCCTCGTTTCGGTATTCGAATCGCGTTTCGCAATGAAACAAGTACCAAATTCGAAATTGAACCACCCGATAATTAATAATCGGGACATTTACGATCGAAATGGGCTCGCTTGAATTCAAATTGGCATCGTTTCGTCTTTCCGAAACACCCAAAACAAACTAGATTTTGCGTATGCACGAGTCGTCATCGTCACTAAATTAAATATTCACAAAACGAAAAAGCATTTATGATATTTATTCAGACCCGTTAGCTCGAAAAGAGAAAAAATAAAGCAGAGAACATGTGTGAGAGAGAGGAACAGAGAGAGGGAGCGAGAGAAACAGAGAAAAAAAGATACGAATTCCGGAAAAAATAGGAAGAGTAAAGACTCGAGCATATTTTCAATGAAGTTCCAACGAGAAACGAGAGAAAAAAAAGGAAAATGCCACGTAAGCGTGATTATTTGTTTCCCTTTTGGAACCGTTATCACGCAATGACATTCCTGAAGGGCGTTCCGGAAAAACCAACTGGATTACGAGAAACGAGGGTGCAAAAAATATATTACGTTACTGACAATGAAAATTAACAGGAAAATGGGCACCTTCAATTTAAATTAAAACATAATCTTTAATTGTTGTAGTGTGCAGTTCAAAGGCCAACATGCTTCTTTCATGTTTCGTGTATCAATTTCGTGTATCAATTTCGTGTAAATTTCATTCAAATTTCTCGTTGCTCCTGAATTTTGAATTGAACTACGTGAGTAAACAACTGCTTCTGCTTTTGTATTCCAAGGTCTCTTCTGCACAATAATAATTGTTAGAAACGAGGGGTAATAATAAATATTGACCGTCAGGAAATAATGCGGACCCTTATTTTGGAAACACTGACGCGCCATGCCAGCCACTAAATATTAATAAAGTTTGCGCGTTACATACAATAAATTAACAAAAGAAATCTATAGTTATGTAGTTTTTTTTATCATTTACATAGCACCCTTTGTGTATGTATGTCAATTTAAAGTTCTTGTTCAAATGGTGCCAAGCGGTCTGTTTGCGCTGCCAATGATCTCATAATCAAAGTTCGATTGCGAATTGCGCAAACTATTTTTATGAAAAAAAAATCTTTATCGCCAAGTCTCAAGATTTCTACTTATTGTTTCTTAATCTTGATGGTTTTCAAGTATTTTTAGGACCAAAAATGTGATTTTTTCACATGAAAAACAAAAATTTAATATATGCCTTCCTAATTTACAAAAAAAATTCTTTGTTTTTTAGATCACTGCTGAAAATAGGCGTTTACGCCAAGAAAATTTCGACTTTGGCAGGTCAGGAAAATGCATTTTTACGATGTTTATGCAACGGAGCATTTCCAACTGAAACGAATACGCCATGGTCAAGTATTTGGACGTCTTTTATTATTATGATTATTCTTTTTTTTTTCTAGTGCACGCCCACTTTAATTCGTCCAGTTTTAGATATTTGGAAGGGCAAACGGCCAATTAGGTTTTACATATAAAGTCAATTGGGCGTGAAGAATAAGTTTTACGCCAATAGTTTTATGGAATAATTGAGATAATTCTGGCAATAGAATCGCTGTGAGCCCAATTCAATGGAAAAACTAAACCCTAAAACATGAAAAAAGGCAATTAGAAATATACGACCGTTAATTACAGGTTCTAGGAGGTTTTATTGAACCGACGGGTTGCCTACCATGAAATAGATTCGATTTAACTTTTCTGGGCAAGTTGTTTTATGGGAAATGGGCGTTTTTTATTGCTCTATTGGGGAGGATAGATGATGATAGACCATCGCACACACATACATAGATTAGACAATAGTCTTGTTTTTTTTTTGTTGAAATACAGTTGTGAAACCGCGAAAAATCGATAAGCAAAAACGACTTTGGTTATTCGCTCAAGGTGAACAAAACAACGAGAACGATAACAAACAGTCAGTAATAATAATTATTGCCAGGTTCGCTGAATAATAATATAATTCAATGCAAATAAAAGAAAAACTTTGCTCTGAGTCATAAACGGTTGTGCTTTTAAAAATAAATGTTAATCATTTGATCAGTTTTTTGTCATTTTTTTGCAGTTGTTTTATCAAAACGCAGTGAGTCACTTTGGAAAACTTTTAGTTTTTTTTTCTGTCGGTCTATATGTACATATATGTCATTGATGAACAAGGATAGCAATCGAAGTTTCTAGTATAGATTCTTAGTTAATTTCCAATACATGAGCGAGACTTGAACAAATTACAAAAACCGGGGACAAATTGTTAATATTATTATTTTGTGACAAATGATTTATCCATATCGTTGTGATTGGGCCTCATAAAATGATGTAAGTAGCACAATTGGAACAAAATTATCGACAAACTGCAAAGTGTCTCAAGGAAAATAAAATCAAATCGAAAAGAATAAAATAAATAAAATCAAAGTTTTCATTTAATCAAGTTGTCTCAAAATCCATGTGTACTGTTAAGAAACCACCAGAAGGGTGCATTATAAATTACACCTTTCGTCCTAAATGGGAATTTTCAAACTCTTTAATATTTAAAACGACCACAACCCTACGGCGATGATTGTAAATCTTCGAGAATTATCGATCAGTTTCTGTAAAAAATGGAAGTTTATTGGACGCCTTGGAACGGTGATTGATTAATTGTATTTGTTTAATGAATTAGAAAATAAAAAATCGTGTTTCATTACGGCAAGAAATGAGAAAAATCAATGACCCATCGGGGTCGCTAGTTTTTCAAACTTGCATAGAAAAACACTGTCAACGGAATCATAAATCGTGGCCAATTTGTTCATCCAGAATTCCAAACTACTGCTAAGCACTTTTTTCGACGATCATTAACTCGATTACAAGAGATTTAATGGAAAATTATTGCCAACTTTGCAACATGAAAAACTTTCACCAGTAGTCATTTAGCACTGAACAAATTAATTGAACAAAATAGATACGAGTGTAGGTTGTAAAGTTTCCAACATTAAAGAACTGAACAAATAAGGTGTTAATGCAATATCTAAAAGTAAACAATTGATTTTATTAGTACCTCCTTACTCACCTGATTTGGATTCTTCTGACAATAGTTCATTTACAAATATATATAAAATACTTGTACACTTCCGTTTGAGTTGAGCCGTCAATTGGTTCATTTCGACCTCTATTTTATCGTCTCCGAAGATGCTCACCGCAGTTGTGAGCAAAATGTCAAGGTGCAAAAACCTTGGACTACGGCAGATAAACCCGGATGAAAATTCTCAACGACTATTCTAGCCGTGAAAGCCTGCAATTTTTTTACTTCCACCATGTTAGAAAGTTGTTTTTTTAGAAGTTTTCCAACATCGAGAATTAAAGGGAGATTGCATTGAAAATTGGACATTTTTTCCTTTCCGAATTTTGCTTCTTAAATTAGATATTAATCATTTCATCCTCGTGTATCCAGATTTTTGGGCTGTTCTTTTTTCAAATAAATGCCCCTAATTAATTCTGTAATGAAACACTTTTGCAGGCGGAAAAAGCAAAGAATCTCTTATTTATTTATGTGACATTTACGAATAGCTTTCATTCTCTCGCTCTTTCCGAGGTTATGATAGTTAACCCCCTGATATCCGAATCCGGAAAAACAAGCACGATATTTTTTCCAGAACAGCAGCAGGTCGTCTCGACGATAAATAAGATCTGTTTACAGCCACCAGAAGAAAAGAAATAGGGTAAAAAGCAAATAAGAAAGCAAAAAATGACAAATACCTTAATGGGCCCTTTGTTTTCTCTTCGCAAACAACCTCCGAAGTATAAAAATATATTTATTGGTGCCCTTTGGCGACACGATTTGTCATATCCGTTATTCTTTTCTCTTCTGAAAAAAAGGAAAGATTTTAATTTTTTCTCTCTTGGTGCCAGACGCATCAGTAACGAAAGAAAAAAATAATGCGTCCTTTCGTATCGTAAAGCCATATATTCAATGTCTTGACATGTACCAGTGGCGTCCCAAATAATGCAAAATAAGAAAATTCAATAGAAGTTTCTCATATCAAGTTACAATGATGATTGATTCAAATTTCACTACAGTAGTTTGTGGGTAAAATAAATAAAAATATGGTACCACACTGGCCAGGTACCCATCGCCTACGTGACCAAGAACATCATCGACTGACAGGCCCAAGGCAGGTAGTCGTAGTACTCGCAAAGGTACCATTTATTTCCTTCATAAGTCACAAGAAACCTGACACTTTTTCTTGGAACCTGTTCGGGCCTATCTCAGGGAACCCAACCGATCGAGACAGCAAGATGAATACAGCGTACCTGTTTCAAACTGTCATGAAAAACCAGTAGCAGGCAGAGCTTGGGCTCGTTAAACGAAATAAAGGCTACAACTCTGAATATGTTTTATTGCACGGTCGAGGGAGCTGTTTGAAATATCAGCTGATCGAGTGTTGTCCCATATGGATCCCTTTTCAAGGTAAACCTCTTGTCCCTTTAACCTGAAAACCGTTAAAGGGCCTGCTTAAACAGGTTGACGAAACCACAGCACAAAGACTTTTCCCTAACATGAAGCAGGTGTTTGACAAAAGAAGGAAGAATGAATGACGAAATCCCCGACGAAGGTCCGTGCAAATTGATTTTACTTGTACCACGTCAAAACTTGTTACGTATTAATAACTATATAGGTACGAGAAATAGAAAGAGAGAGGGAGAGTGAGAACGGGCGATTGCTGACGGTACATCACGAGGAATTAAATCGGGAAGGAAAACGGGCCGTGACAGTTATATTATATCGGATTCCATGGGGCCCGTCATATTTTTATTGCGTTTCGGTTTGCCGGGATTGACAGATCATTTTCTGGGGCTGTTCTGGTCCTTCGCGAGCGGATTCGGAATGAGAAAAAGTGGGCCCGCGCCTCGTCAGGAATACAAATTACATGTCAGGAGCGGCGTAGCCAACAAGAAAATATAGAATTGGATTTTATGCAGTGAATTCTTGACATATAAAAAGAAAATTTGTATTTTTCGTTGTAATAGTTAAGAAACATGTAAAGGACCTTTTCCGGCGACAAAGGATGAAATCCTTGTGATCTTTGTGTTTAACATTTTAAAAATTACCAATGGGAACATGTATTTCGCACATAAATATTACATGTAAAATTCCAAGTTTACTTAAAAAATATTATTAAACATTAAAAAAACCTTTGTACTCACATGTTCAAGCTTGTAAACATTATATTGTCTGCAAATTTTTTACGTTATTAGCAAATTGTTCAAAATTAACAACGCATTACCCAATTTTCCCATTGAAGCTCATGTGCAATATTTATTTTTAAAAAAATAAAAACTAAAAGGAAACATCCTTTGTTTGTTCTTGTTCACGACTTAATAAACACCTACGCTACTGAATTAAAATAAAAACTACACAACTTTAAGGCAAGCACCCGCAAAGAATATTTTGTCAGGTTAATATATGTACATCCATCTCACTCGCTCCCACAGTTATTCTTCTATTCGGGTCGCGTTTGATTTGGTGACACTTGCGGCAAACGTGCCACCATAATTTTTGCATAAACCTGACCCTGCCCCGAACCCCTCTTCCTTCTCCATCCACATTGAACCATCCCCCGAAATCAAGAATTTGAAATTCAGTCTCTATCCACCCATGGGGAAATCTCCTGTTTGAGCGCGACACCTAATTTCCAGACTGGATAATGATCGATTTCTGGTCGTAAAAATACATGGGTGTTAATGAGAAGTCAGGAAAACGTCTCTCCTAGGATTATCCAGAAGCTGTTGCTAAAGAAAGAGAGAGAATGAGAGAGAGAAAGAGAGAGAGTTGCCACTTAAATCACACTTTGAGCCCCGTTTGCCGACACTGCAAAAACCTGATGAAGGGGGAGATGACATCGCCGTTATCGCGGAGAGTTGGAAAATAATCCACTGAGCAGCAACCGTCTTTCGAAGAACGATTATATAAACTTTTAGGGGATTGACACGAGGGAAGGGGGTGGACTTGGATCAATTTTAGGATAAATTACGCACGTTGTTTCTGGATAGTTTAAACTTAATTAGAATTCTGACAAGACCTTTGGTGATGTAGTTTTAAAACATTTTAAATGAAGCACACCTCTAGAGAGTGTCGAAGACTATTTTTCAAGCTCACAGGACTAGATTTGAGGAATTTTCTATTAAAAAGAAAACAATTGTCAAATACTGAACATTAAGTACTCTCAATTAATGTAGTCAGTGTGTGCTGTTCTTCAGTTGTTTAGGCCACTTTATACATATAGATGTATAGGAAAAAATTCTGGTGATGTGACATGTCAATAAATACATACATATTTCCTTAAAACTTAAAAAAAGTTAATCGTTTTTTTGTCGAAAAAGAAAAATCAAATGAAATTTTTCAGTATTTCTAAATGTTTATGTTTCGAAGTATTTTCACAAATTGCGACTCTTGAGAGAATAAAAAAAAAATATTCTAAATTGACGTGAGCTTGTTTTTCTTCTTCAAAATTTTTATTAATGCTTCACACATGTTTCATCCTATAGAGAGCTTAAAAATAATCCGACTCTTAATTCCCGAAAAAATTCGCCGTCGAAATAGTTATTTAATGACGAAAACGATTGATGAAAAGTCCAAATTGCAAACTGAAAAGAAAAAAATAAACTTAAGGTTAAAAGAGGCATATTACTAGCAAATTTCTATTGAATGGAAGCGGCCGGCAATGTTTATTAAAAAAAAACTGACATTGGAAGTTTTTGTTTAAAATCGCGTGTATGTTCAAATATAACAACATCAACATTTGTTTGAAATGGAAACATCGATTTGCCATTGGTAATATATTAGGATTCGTTTTCTCAGAAATATATAGTATCTATTTGATGAGTTCAAAAAGTCAGTGACTATTAATAGATATCGAAAAAATTGTTTTTCCAACGATAAAACTTCAATCATTAGATCAAATAACTTGGTTATCGTGCACCAACCTTTTGCAATTAATATAATTTGGTCGCAACCTATCCGAATGCATAAAAATTTCATTAATTACTGTCGATAATAAAAGCAAATTTATTGTATTTGGCATGGTGTTTTACAACATTTCCGGTTTTTCTTTTTTTTTTGTGAGGAAATTTTACAACTTTGTGCAGCTGACATGCAGTATTACGAAATACATATTACCATCACTTAATTAAAACAATGTATAGTTATATCGATTGAATTAAAATTTAAAAATTTTCATCGAATTTCATTATATTTATCATTAATTTTGAACAAATTATACAATAATAAATTAATAGCAAAATTTTGTAGAAAATTTTTATTTTCATAAAATCTGCATTGAAAATTCATCTTATAATTGTAAAAATTTAGTTGTAAAATGGATTGAAAATGACCCTTTTTTTTAATAAGTGTTACATTGCAAACACGATCTATCATAGCTCATATGGAAAAAAATCATTTAGTTTAAAAATGGTTTTTTTCTGTGACCCATTATTAACTAATTGGAGAGGGAGAACAAAATGATCATTATTAATATATAAACTCATCCGAGTGAGATGACAAGCTAAAAAGGCGAGCTCTACTATGGAGAAAAGCAATAAGCATAAAAACAGTTGAAAAAAGGATTTTCGGGTTTATGAAATTCTGAAATTTTTACACCTTTATACAATGTATGTAGAAAGGCAGTATTTTAAATTTTGAACATGAAGTTATTCATAAAAATATTTACTGCTTTTAACAATTTCTTATAAAATCCTACACAAAATGCAGTTAATCTGTCTGACATTGCAAAAAGTCATAAAAATAAATAATTTTGAAAAATATTTTTAAACTATTATTTTATTGTCTTTTCATTGGGCAAATATGTTCTTAATCAAATGTCTTAATGAAAACAAGGACATTTAGAGTTTTTATGTTGTACAATTTGCAGAGATTGCTATTCTTTATAGTTCGTTTTTCTTTGTTTTAATCGATATCGAACATGTCAAATGTCACTCTTTGGGCTTCAAATTTTTTTNTAATGTTACAATTGGGATGCTCATCGGACCATCATGGCTATCCGAATTCGAGAACCTTTGTTGAGCTGAAACAAGAGCAGCGATCCTTCTCCCTGAATGATTTTTAAAGTCAAAAAGATTGTCACCTCTCTGATTCAATTCAACGCGATGGTGTCCCCTTCATCTGGATACAATTTCCCTCTCCTGCTAACCCAATAAATAATTCTAATGTCCCATAAAATAGTCCAACCCAGAGCGAACAACGGAAGGAGAGATGAAGGATAAACCCCAAACACACATAATATCTATATGCAAAACTACGGACACATTTTAATCTAATCTCCTTCTGGAACGAACGGATCCAGGATAAGGCTGGAAACCCCCATCTGCAAGCGAACGGGGTTTATTTGCCAAATTGCCATTTCGGTGGGTAATTTTACGATCTAAATTTACTGCCCGAATTACAAGTGCCCAGAGCCACTTTAAGGCCGAATTAAATATTTAATCTTAGCTCGTAAAACATGTCCTCCTCAACATGAACAATAACATAGCTAGAATCAACTAGGAATTCTAAGAAAAAATTTAAATGCATAATTTTTCCGAAAATTTAACATAACTAATGAGAGTAATTAATTGAATTCACACACAAGAGAGTCGCATTTTCCATACAATAAAAGTAAACTGTGTATTAAAACGAAGAAGTTATCCATTGTATTTTAATACCATCATCATCAACATCATCAAAGTGCGAATAAAATTATGCACAAGGCCAAGGCTAACGAGTTTTTTTTTTAGTTTTGGTGCCACCTTGCTTCGATCCTTTTGGGTTTCCATTACATAACGAGCAATTTTTCGGTAATAGTTACTTGTTTACATCTGGCAAACACGCTTTGAAGCGTTGTTGCCAAACGTCGATGTACTTATTCAATATTTCGGATGGGTTCCCCTCTATCTCGGCACAAACCAAGTCAAATGTGTCGTTGGGCAATGAATATTTACCAAAAATTATCATAATTGCCTTCTTTATTAGCATAAAAAATTGTTTAGTTTTCTCAATCGACCGTAATTATGTATGTATTTGAAGTCTAAAGGTGCACATTTATTTTAAATGGGTTCGCACCCGGCACGGTTACACAATGATCTTTATGGACTATACAGGCTATTATTGTTTGAAAATTTCTACAATTTAAGTAATTTTATCGTGTGGGAGCTTTTATTTCTTGGAAACAACATGTATTTTACATAGATTTGGTATTTTTTGAAGGTCAAAACTAGACATGATGACAATTTGCAATGAGTAAATACTGTCGTTTTTAATTTTTTATGAAGGTATCTTATTGTATATACGGGGCTGAATCAAGTGAACGTCTTAAAAATATTGTTACATCTAATCAATTGTAGAAAATATCTTCATAACAGATTTGTTTATTGCCATCTTGATTGGTGGCAATAACAACAGTTCAACAAAATGTCAACGTGGTTCGAGTTTCTTGTAATTGTTTCTCTATCCCCCTATCCCTTCTTCCCCTTTCTGATTGTTCTCGAACGTATTATGGACATTATTATTATGCAAAATATTTAGTTAAAAAATTGGTCGACAGGTTTCTGTATCGACACATAAACAAACAATTGTTTCACCATACGGATTGTATGCTAAACAAGTGGTCTCGCCTTATAAATATTGAAAGAAGGATCAGGGCAAGAATTAATTGCGTATTCATTTAATTAGGAATCGAGTGTTAAGTCATTTTTATTCAAGAGTCGAAAGAGTTCTTGCTTACCATTGTTTGTCCATTTTGTTTTTTTTTTCAGAAAAAGAACACCACCTCTGACATTCAAAAGGTTACCTGCAATAAATGATTGACATAAATTCACTTGTTAGTGGGATATACAAAAAAGACCTTTATCATATTTATGAAGGTGTGTCCTAAGGAAAACATAAGGGACTAAAAGGTATCCTACATCTATGATCATGGGCGTATCAAAACTTCAAACCGCAAAAAGAGGTTATATGTCAGGCACGTCTCTGGTCCTTTAAAAGAATTCCCAACAGGGGAAGGTCTCTTCTTCCTTTATTTTTCACGCTTCAAATGGGAATCGAAACGAATAAACCCAAAACCCGTATATATTTCTTGGGAGCCAGAACACTTGGGCTCCGCCAGAGCCTTTTTACATCTCTCGACGACTTTTAAGACGCCAACGTGAAAAACGAAAATAAAAAAAAGTCGAATCACTTTACATATTTTATTTTTGATGAAATCGTATGAGACATGGCAACAATGCCGAGGTACCTGGGGAAATAAGTGAGAGAGAGAAAGAAAGAGAGAGATGGACGAGCAAACGCCCTACAACACTACGATGTTTTTCGTAACTCCAGTGGCTCAAGAACCGGTTCTTGAGCTCTTTTATTGTTTTAGAGAGAAAGGTCGTATTACAGGGTGGACCAGATAAAACCTGTTTAGGTGGAGTGTTTTACATTTGAAATTTACAGCTGGGCGGATAATGCGTTGTTCTCCGTAATTTAGAAACCCCAAGGGGGTTGCATAAAAAACGCGTTGTAACTGAGGGACGTGACATCAACTCGTCAATTACCATCAAGGTCGTCAAAATATGTGCATATTAAACCATCTAGATCCATTTCCCAATTCTAAATTGAAATAGACAGCACACTCGCAACACAATTGCTTTGTTAAGAGCAGATTTTTAGTTAGAGACGTTGACAGTCGAAGGTCCCCTGAGCCGCCCTATTATTTGCAAAAATTGAAACTCGCACGAGGCTCAGCCAACGATCGAAAATTGCACATTGTCGAATTGCGTTCGTGGGGCCTTCTCTCCTTTATTGCAATTGAAAGGCGGTGTTGCTAGGCGTCGGGTGTACACGAGCGAACCGATTTGGCTCGATTGATCGGGGGATGATGATGATCATGATGATGCCGCTGCCTCCCTACATTATATTTTTTCGAATATCTAAAATAAGCCGATTGCAATCCAAACATCCGCTGTAGCGTCGCCAGGGTCAAGGCTAAGGGAAATTTTTAAATTCTATTAAATATTGAAAATAATTTATAAAATTCATTGACGTTCAAACATCTTAAATATTTGAGAATAAGCGCAAGGCCATAGGACCATTTTGATTTCAATGAAATATCCGGTGGACGAGATGTTTCTTGATTTGGCCAAAAAAAAGAACATGTAATAAATTAACGTGAATTATCAAGTTGCTTTATTAATGAAAACAGTTATTGTGGATGTAATGTTGCCGCTTCTATAGACAAGACGAATTCAACAAGAATAATTGCCATATCATTACTCATTTGAAAGGAATTGGATCGAAAAATTAGGATTTTTGTCCTTTTTTGACCCGGTTACTACATTCGATAAGAAAATTGATTATTGCATATTTTGTCAATTGTTTTGTTAATCAAATCTTCGTTTGATACCCTCCGATACGTGTCGTTAAACTTTTGCCGTTCGTCCACCCTAAGAAATCTATCTGACATTTGCAATGCATCACTTAACAATAATTCATTGCTGATACACGATATAAAAGCTGTCACCTTTATTGTCACCTCTCCTTCTTGTTTCACTAAAAGTCAACAACCGATCGGGAAAAGTTACGAGGAACCGAGGAGGTTCGATGACAGAAAGAACCTGTCGTCGGCAAACATCCTCCTCGGGCTGAAACGGCGAATTTCTTTGCGTCTAACGTATTTTTACATACGCGATGAGCGGTGTTATCTTAATTTCAAAAAGAAAACGGGATAAACATCACAATCCGATGGGTACCGTTCCCCCGTCCTGGCCAATACCCTTTACTACATACAATTCCGAAGGAATTGGAAGAATTATTTGAATAACATGAACGGAAAAACGGCTTGTATCGTATCTTCACCCGAAATGCATACATTTTCTATTTGAAATGTACGGTTACTGTTAACGGTAAATCAACTCTCATATTTTTCACTGACTTAATGGCATTTTCTATGAAAGGTCAAAAATCTTATTGAAAACGAGACATCTTATTTGTTATTAATCTTTTCTTATCAAGTAGTTTATTTATAACAAAATGACGTCAATACATTTTTCGACAAAAACATATCTATCGAAATTAGAATATAAACAAGCAAAAAATAGTCAGTTTTACATGAGATCGATTTTTTTTGATACTTGAAAAATGCTTTTTCTGAATATTTATCTGGACAAGCATGGGGCTAAAACAGGAAAACAAATATAACTCTTTAAACCATTTGAAATGTTAAACGTCAAAACTTCAGAAAATTGATTTTTGATTTAATTTTAAGAATTTGAAATCGTTTAGACGTCATGTTAGAGAGTACGTGTTTTCACACATAAAAATTCAGTATTCAACAATTGTCCAATATTTCATTTAATTCGTACAACTACGAGGGAAAGGTAAAAAAGTTGGTTCATTGAATGGAGGAGATGGCGGGGGACAGGGTCACCTTCATATCGGTGCGCATTGAGGAGCTTCTTAAGTGCATCAATACTAAATTTTATAAAAATCAATTAAATAAGTCATATGTGGAGCTAATCGTGTTTTGCGTTATTATTAAGTTCTTTTTCAAACAGAAAAGCTCCTCAAACCATTTTGGAAAAAATTGTAAACTAAATATTATACTCTTACGCAGTTCCTCAAGGCGCTTAGATATGAAAGGGTCACTCCTCTCCGCCCCTTTCCCCCAACCTCGAATTTTTTGGCTCCCCTCGTATAATAGCACGTTACATTTAAAAAATTTCAAGGAAAAATCACCGGTTTGACGTCAATTCTAGATGTATTTTAAGGCGACTGCCAGTCTGACAGTGAAAAAATGATGATTTCTAAAGCTTATTTCACGCCCAAACCGACTCCACCATTCCCTTGTAAAACTGTTATCAGGCAATATGGCGGTTAATTTCAGTAGCGTGACTGTAAAAACGATATAGAAATTCTCAGTTACTCTCGACAATTAAATAATCATTAAGGTTCTGTAATAATCGAATTGTAGTGTTAAAAATGAGAAACTCTCATCTTATCAACTATGAATCATCATTAGTAGAGGATGGTGTAAGAATCGTGCGAGGCTTGTTGAATTTACAAATAACCTTTTTTAGTCACTGTCCTATACAGAAGGCTTTTTTTAATTAAAGGACTTTTTTATAAAATAATTACGATGCTGACGTTATTCGAGCGTAAATGGTAAAAATCGGCAAAGAACAAGGATCTGATGCAACACCGGACGATTTCATGGACACAGTGTAATAAAGGCAAATTTCAAAAAAAAAAAGAATTAGACGAATAAATGAATCATTATCTTTTTTAATTGATGAAAAATCATTAGTTATATGGGTTAATTCTATGTTATTGAGGCACGACTCTATGCTGTTTGTAAGTGAATTCAAATAGTAAATTGCTTGTGAAGTTTTACTTTAATCTATTCTTAGCACTTTTATATGTCTATGGATGATATCGAGCTTTTTAGAGCGGGAATATCATTCGTATGATCTCTATAATGGATGATTTATGACAATCTAGGTCACAGATTGAAAAGAAAAAAATATATGTAATTACATGGTTTCTGTGTTCACTATTAATTCAAAATAAACTAGTATAATTAACCTATTGTTATTATTATCGCACCGTTTGGGCAATTTTTGACGAGGAAGTGATAAAGAATTCATAGGAGATTTTTCTCCTTGACATATGTTGCGACTAAATCAAGTTTATTTATAATTTCTACGCATTAAAACGTTAAAAGCCTAGTAAACCTTGACATTGATTGGATCATCCGAAAACTTGTTGCAAATTAAGCAATTAAATGTAAATAAAAAGAAAGAATTAGTTTTAATTAAAAATACATCATGTGGCAACACAGCTTAAATTCAAAAATCCAGGAAAAGTATTGATGATTCACTTGAATACTTTATAACTTTCATTTTTATTAATTATGTCAACGTTTAAAGAAAATAACGGAATTTGGCAACGTAACAATTCCGTCAAAAAAGAATGACGTGACAAAAATTGTCCTTGACACGAGCCACCACTAAAATTTACTTTGGCCCGGAAAAAAATATCTTAAAATTTAACATAAAAAACATTAAAACAAATCTATGAAAAATTCGTTTAAAATAAAAATGTTTAGTTTGGCAACAGGACAGAACTTTTCTTCCTAATTCCTAGAAAAATTTCAGAGTTCTATAAAAGTGCTTGTAGTACATTTATAAATTATATAAAATGAATTGTGAATAAGAAGATATTCCTTTCTAACTATTAAATAAATTTTAGATAAAAGAATAGCGCCATCAGTAAGATTGCTTTGGCCTCTTCCTGTTTCTTAAGATGCTCAATGTAATTGTGAGTGAAACGTCAGGTGTAAAAACCTTTGGATCACGGCCATTAAGACCGGATGAAAATTCATTTATGAATTCAATGAATTATTTTTAAGAAAAACTGAGTTGACAACATTTTACTAATAAACGAATACAATATCATTAAGAAACGTTGTTTCAATAAGTCTGTTCCAACAGAAATCTCCAACCAGGTCGATCCAATGAAATTGCGTCAAATCATTATGTGATAGTTTGCAAACTGTTTTTGACCAATCATCATGGCACTGGCTGGTTACCCATCTCTGTTGGAACAGACCTTATAAATGCTATAAATCATTCTTCTTTTTTAAATTGCCTGTCTACTTTTCGAAAAAGAGAACCGAATAAAACTATTTTTTTGAAAAATTAAAAGTGATACATGATTTTAAATGTGACTATTAATCATTCATATTTATGTATAGTATACGTATATGGAACGATTAATTTTACAACCAGGCAATTTTCTTAAAATGGCGAATGTTATTTGCACCATCAACCCTCATTACATTTAATTATTATTGTGTAACTTTTCTCGAAATTGTTGACGTTTTTCCAAGAAATTTCACCTTGACACGCGCCACCAATGTTTACATTGTCATAAAACGCAAAAAAGGTCCTCTGGTCCCCTCCGAAACCTTGACATTGATTAGATCATCTTAAAGACGGCAATTCGGATGTCAAAAAACACTAAGTCTGCCTCCGGTTTTATCTAAACAAACATTCCAAAAGTAAACGGCGAGTACGCGCTTTTTTTCATTATCGAAATTTTATGGATGACACGTGCATTTACAACAGGGGCCCTCCTATTAATAAATCTCCCACTTTATTGTTGTTTTTCTTTCCCCCCTTTGAATATATTTTAAATATTCCAACAATGAAATCGACAACTATTTTTAAAAGGAGATATTACGGCTCGTGTCGACATTTGACAGTGCCAAAATGATAAAAGAAAACATCCCGGCGGCCTTTTTTTCTACCTTTCAATTGTTTATTTAAAAAATTGGACTCGAATTACACTGAGGACGAGCCAAAAAATGTCACAGCGAGGTCATACGCGTGGCCAATTGAAATGCAAAGAATTTGGTCTCGTCCAGTATAATACATGTAGTGTATTATACTATATTGTAGGGTGGGAATTTTCCAGTAGTGCTAATGAGAAAGCGAAATTAACAGCGGCGTGTCAACCGCAATTTCTTTTTGCACCATGACAAAGTCAATGTAGTTCCATCTGGTCGAATCCGAAACTTTAATGCACCTTCTTCGAGTATAAAGTGGCAAGAGTGGGCAAGGCAACAGTGAACACTCGAGAATTGAAATTTTCCATGGTTTTGATACGTCAAGTACGTGAGGAACCACAAAAAAATTCGGATTGTCCATGACGAATCAATGATTTCGATTCGTCATTGTGCAACGAAGAAGAGAGGATTTATTTGTCATGAGATGACGTCCATTTTACGAGAAAAAAAACGTCTGTCTATGTGTCGTACGTGACAATTGACAGCGACAATTGATTTGCAGAAAATTACGTTTTGAAATGGGGGAAGGTTGAGATGGGTCTAAATTTGTCCAGATAGAACAAATTGGTAATAACGAGTACTCATATATAATTACAAAAATTCACGATTTCTCTGATGTTTCTCAATTCTTAGATTTCTCTAAATTATTAATATACTTAACCCCATATAACTTCTTTTAAAAAAGAAAAATGCCAATATGTTACATTTAGTGGCTGATTAGTTAATAATTCAAATTTAAAACTTTTGAAAGTTCTCGAAATGTTCATGCATTAAGGGCGCTTTTCTCAAAATCGAGATGTTGTTTATTGGAATCGTGATAATCCGTTCTCTAGGTCACGATTACTCAGCGATAACGAACAATATCTCGAAATAGACAAAAAAAATTGATCATTACGAACCCTAATAAGGTTTCCGATGGTTTCAAGGCTGATTTGCCGGGTAGCAACGCTGCGGAAAAGTGCACGCAGCACGGTGCCCGCTTGTCTATTCAGTTTGCTTTATGCCAAGACCGAGCACAATTATAGGCTTGATTTCTAACTGAATGAATAGGTAACGCGTATGGCAAACTGAATAAATGATATTTTTCTACAATCGGTGTCAGAATTGACAATTACTGTAGATGAAGCATAGAGAGGGCGTGTCATGAATCATCAGCAGTGACAAGCCTAAAAACTTTTCCGTTAATAATCGTTTTGGATCAGTTCTAGCTGATCGACCTCGCGAGTGTAAAACCGCAACATCTTGCATCATTATTGTAATAACGAATAATCATTCACCGAATTAGAGCGACCTAACAATTTGCGGTTTTAACGTATAGGAGGACATCAATATATGTAGTCACGAACAAAATCTCAGCAGGACTTACCCGATTGCAACAAAGTCGGGAGGGAATATAGATAGAAATCGGGAACGAAAAGTTTCATTTGAAAAAGGTGTAAAATTCGGTTTGTTCGTCAGATAAGGAACTTTTATCGTTTTACGAGCCAGACATGTCGACTGTATAAAATGGAATTTCCAGTCATTGCTTGGATTTCGAAAGGGTTCATTTTCGAAGATAATTTTCTTGAAAATCTATTTTTATTGGAACGCTCTTTGGGAGGGCCAACCGATTCTTTTAAAATCCTTTGCAGTTTAAGAGACGAAAAAATCCAATGTGGGTGTGGTTTTGGCTGATTGCACCACAATAGTTCTTTCATGGAAATCAACAGGAATTACAGTAAAACGAATTGACCTACGTTAAAAACGAGCCGCACATCCAGTACCCTCTAGCTGATAATTACATTTTCTGAGAATTAATCTTGTGTAAAAAAAATAATTATACTATATGTACAACCATTTACGATTTCTTGAGTACTTTTATTACGATTTAGAATCGAGAACTTTCTCGAAAACGAAAAAATTTACTTATTTTTATACTCGAGTGTAAAAATAATAAGGTAGGTCGTAAAACCTAGCTAATTATACTGACAAACACTTCATAAAAGTCGCATAGTTTAACTGATAACCAATGCAATAATAGCGCAGATTTTTTCGCCAACGAGAGACACGTATTTTGAAGGTGACGCTATTAAGTGAATAATCATCATCACGCTATATTGTGAAACTAGATTAGCATCTTCATCACTTCAATTCGGTTAATAAGACTAAAAAAGCCTTCTTTTATATAATATTTTCGGTCCGATTTCACGGCGCTTCTTACAAAAGCGAAGATAATCGACCGAAAGAACAAGAAATGAAATGCGCTAAAGAAACCGTAGACCCTGAAGACATACATATACCATAGGAAGTTTCCATTGCCTTAGGCCACTAAATGTGTCATTATCCGCTATATGTATGAGGGTGGTGGGGATAGAATAATCGATCTAAGCGCATTAGGTGGAGAAAAGTTGCAAAAAAGTTGGATATTTGTCATGTTGCTATTATTAGAATATTTTTAAAAATAACTCTCTGTTTTCTTTGTTGCAAAATTAATTGAAAAAACAAAAATAGTAAATAATAATTAAATAAAACAATAATAAATAGAATACATGCAAAAACTACTTTTATGTGAATCACTGAGTTGTGGAGCAGGCATTAAAACTAGCGCAATGGCCACTTTGCTACATTAAATAGGTAAAAAAATAACAACTTTTAATTCTTGCTGGTGTGACATTTGAAAACTTTCAATCATCAGAGATATGTAGGTAAGCCCGTTAAAAAAAAATCAACACCAAACTTCNTTTTTTTTGTTTTTTTTTTTTGTGATATTAGGTGTTTATCTATTATGGTCCAAGGGCGAAAAGAATTAACCAACCCTAACATTGAAGATGTGTGCAAAACAGTATTTTTTTTTGTTGGTTTTTTCTTTGCCTGGACAACAAATTTATTATTTTTAATTAATTGTAGGAATTTTTGATCTCAAATCAATCATGTATAATCAGTTTAAAATGAGAAGAAAATTGTATTGTGACGAGAATGTAATTGCTGAAAAGTTTTTGTACGTTTTCTAGATGTAGATTTATGTTTTTTTTTTGTAATTTTTAATCTGTCGCAAGTGTGATAGTACAGAATTCTGTGCAAGAGCTTTTTTATATATAAAAGAAAACTAAAAAAAAGTCTATATAAAAAATAAAGTTTTTTATTATTATTTTAAATCAAATGTTTTTTATTTCACAACTTTCCGAGCTAAAAAAAAACAGGAAAAAAATCAATACCAATCTGAAATACTATTAACATATGCTGAAGAGCTCGATTCGAGGAAGTAGTAGTAGTATCTAGTTCTAGGCCTAGAAAACGTTATACAACAACCGTTTTTATTAAGTATTTGGCAAGTTTAAACACTAGGAGGTTCGAAAAGTAATTTGATACATCCCGGTACGAGGGTGTTATTCATTCTTTGTTAATAGGATTGGCAACGGAAGGCTTCGCTCTAATCGGAAAATAAACGATCCATTCCTTAGGTAAGCAATAGAATAAGAAAATTAAAAAAAAACTAAATATAATTACGTTAATATACTACGTTCGCATATATTATTGACTGATACATATTATTGGACGCTTTCCAAGTGGAAAAACACTGTACGAAGGACAATGGCTAATGCCTATTATAAATCTTTAAGCAAGGACAGGCACGTGGCGGCGAAATTGCAAGAGACTCTTACATAACTAACTCTTCATTTTTCTTTATCGTTATTATTTTTAACCCTTTTTGAATAAGATACATCATTTATGAATTCTGTCAAATGTCTGTTAAACTATTTTGTGCTTACGTAAATGTTGAAAACGTGACGCTCTGCCTCGCCACTCTTTCAAATGGAAAAGAAAATCAAACGGGCTCGAATCCGGTCCGTTCGGATCGCCGTTTTTCCAAACACAGGTCCAATAAATTGGGTACGTCGAACGATTACGAAATTTCACCTTGTTGCAGAATGGCTAACTAACGTATTATATTAGTGTATATTGGGGCAACGCAACCGTTTTTCTATATGTTAAAATGGCCAGGGTGAAAGACCTCGCTCGGTCAACGGACCCAAATATAAGTGTGTGTGTGTATATATGTGTGTGTGTGCGTATAGATTGTGGAACGAGAGAAAAAATCAATCTTTTTTCTCTCTTAGAACCGATTGTTATTTGTTTTTGTTATTGTATAAATGCACAACCAAGGATTATGCTTTTCTTCTTCATTTCTTTAACGATCTTTTGTTTATTGTTAGCCTCCGCGGATGATACGATTCGGTTACGTGTCCAAGCACTATAATACAAGAAGCCGGTTGTTTGTCAGCTTTCAATAGTGCTCTGCTAGAGACCTGAAATAAAGAACAACAAAACAAAAACGGATGTTTATCAAACCCGGTGCTGTAAAACGGTCACACACGTTTAAATTAATTAAAATGCGATTTTTACGCAACCTGTCAAAATTTATTTATTCAGCGCGAGAAAACGGATTAAACGTTGCCATCTCATCGACACATCGTAACCAGTTTAAAAAACAACATGGTTGAAGAGTAAACGACTAAAACCTATTACAAAATGAAATAAAACTGTTTTTATAATAAAGCTCAGCATGTGGTGATGTGTATTTAAGCCGGCGGTCGCACATATGGAAATCATATTTTTTTTATTCTTCAGAAAATCAAACAGGATTGTATTTGGGGAAATATGCATCACACTTCTTGAATCGTTAAGCGTTAATTGCAGTGACCTATTACGGATCTGGTTTTCAGTATCGGACGACGTCTTAATGGTACTGATGTGTTTCTCTTCATCATCTTCTTCCCGTTATTCGTTCAACCAGTGGCAACCTCCCATTAATTAATTAACGCTTCCCATTATGCCCGTTCTCCAATGAGTCGATGTCGTAAGTCGTACGCAAGTCATCTGTTGTTGCACAATGCGCTTGCGTACGACTTACGACACTGAACACCAATTCACTGTAGAACGGGCATAATAGATTTTGAAAGAAATTGAACGTTTATAAGCACAGACTAAGTAAGTAAATTTAGAAATTTTAGCTTCATGTCCAAACTTTGTAGACTCAAAATTTTTATAAATGAATGCAGATTTTGTTGCCGATTAGAAAAGAAAACAATCAGATTTAACACTTTTTTGGCTGTGGCTGGAATGGGATACTTTTTCATTCAATGCTTGGCTATTCTGTATTGAAAATGTATTTTCGATCTTGATGATTCTAATATAATTCCTAAAAATGGATTTTTTGCATTTATTTTTCCATTTAATGAACGTAACCCAAAAGGTATCGGACTACAGGTGAAATCTTGAATTACCATTATATTTATGTATATACTTGAAGGTGTCACCTAAAGTGTAACGTCAGATTTAATAGCAAAACATTTGATATCCGTGTCATATGACTCGATGTTTATCTGTTTTGATGGTTGCAAGATTTGGTTTCCAGGCGGTAGCAGATCTCTTATTTTTCTTCCTGCAAATCAAGCGAAATGACACTTGTTTTTCTCGAAAATCTAAATTAATTTAGATCTTAAATATAGAGTCCATTTTAGCGCCAGTGCCTAGAGCCAGTTTTTTTCAATACTACCTATTTATTTATATCAATTTTTACTAAACCAACCAGTTCAGTTTTTACACTAACGTAATCGAGTTTTGGCAATCCGCACCAATTAACAAAACTCAACTGATTGCCAAGCGACTATTCCGATATTGATGTGTTTAAATAATTTTTAATGAAAAAACTTTAAACGTAATGGTGCTGATGGACTTCGAACAAAATGAAAGACGTGCCCAGAGATACAACAAACGTAAACGAAAAAAAAAAACAAGTTTTGCGGCAGTGAAACCGGTCCGTCTCATTCAGGATATGTTAATGGTGTATCCACTCAACATCTCTTAAAGACCCTTTTTTTTCTTCTTCGTTTCTCATTGCCTAACTTTAGTGCAGTCATAAAAATGTTCATAGTACGTACCTTTTTTTTTCAACCAAAAAAAAAATAGGTTAATAAAGACTCCAATTAAGGTTCACTATAAGCAGCAACGAGCAAATCAAACAATCGTCGAATTAATTGACCCCCTTCGTACAGAATACATAACATAAATATACGGTTCGGTTGATTGGATTATTGACGTTGCCGTTTATTGAAGTCAATCATGGCAAATAATAACTCGGGTATCATTTTGAAGCTAAAAATAGCCTAAGCCCGGGTGTTCTATCAATTTGAAGGTTTGAATAACAACTGTACTGAGTGGCACACCAATAAAAACAGCGCAACGGGAGGAAAACAATAAAACATATGTATAAGCGGAAAAAGTATGTAGTAGATTACATATCAAGAGATGTAGATAATTTTTTCGGGAATGATTCGAAAGAAAACATAGTGTACATTAAATTAAATGCAGAATTAGTGCATGTCGGCCACCCTGTACATAAAACATACATTTATTAATTTTTTCATTCGTATCTCTTATTATTTGGGCGTGCCGTTGTTGATTTAAAGACCATACCTAGATATAAAGAGTGGTTCCTGTCTTATCTGAATGTAATAAAAGGATGCACCATGTAGATAATCTCGGAAAGGAATAATAAAAATAGACACTTGAAAGTCATTGTCGCGTCAAAAAAGAAACAAACATGGCGAGAATACGATGTTTAATTGTTTGCCCGGTCAAACAAGAGAAAACCAAGGAAGGTCCTTTCTTTGTTTTGTCAAGTGATACCCGCCTGATTTCAAGGGATGTAAACTTAGTCACATGTCGTTTGTTTCGTTTTTTTTAATATTCTTATCAATATGTAAAAATAACCGGCTCTGACTTATTACCGAGTTGTTTTATTATTTCCATTCGTGTAATGTATGTTATTGTCCACCACAAAAAAAATTATTAGCAATTGTCTTTAGTTTTAATATAGGTTGTTTATCAAAGGGGAAATGTTGCTTCCAGTTCCTATTTTCTTATTGGGCAACACCGCGCCATAACAAATAATTATAATAATATAGCGATTTTATGTCACTGCTTGTTTTATAAGAAATTTGCATTTTACATCTTGCAATGTGAATAGTTATGAATATGCGCATTTATAAGAAAAATTTATAAAAATACAATTTTCTTATAAATCGAGAAACTTGAATAGATTGAAAATTGAGGTCGCACCATAATTATGATGGGCGATTGGAGGAAGCTTCCTGATTCGATAAAGCACGTCTAACCTCATTAGAAAACTCATGCAAGTGCTGAAAGTTACCACAATTTTGTACACCAGGCCCAAAAGTTATCCGTTGTTGCCAAATCTAATTTGTCGTAAAAAAAAACAAAAATCAAATCCACATTTGAGTCGAATGGAATTTTTTGAAAATTTTAACTTTTGTGCAAAGTTTACAAAAACATAATGTTGCCGGATCTTTCTCTAATGTAAAGTGTATTTACTCTATTTGCATATTTATAAAACTCGAAAAACTATTTCTCACATTTTTTAACATTTTAACTAGCAGTGTTATGCAAGGTAACTATAGTTAAGACACTACTAATCCAGTTCAATCCGGATCAAGGCGAAAGATAAAAATATTTTAATAGTCATAATTTAAAGTGATATCGCTATTATTATTAATATTATAGAAAAAACACTGTAGCCACTAGTTTTTATCTGTTTGTTGACACATTTTTGTTTTGAATTTTAAGATAAATACATATTTCTTGTATTGGTATTAATCTATAATTTGAAGTTTTCTTGCAATTTGTCAAAAATTAAAAATGATGGAAATTCAAATAAAAAATCATGTTTTTAAATACAAAATAACATATACACATATGTATAGGCATGATAATACACAATTCCAAATAATTTTCGGGATAATCGTAATTCAGTTCAAAAACAAAATAAAGATTGATTTTTTTCTATATCTAGATCTCTGAAAATCTCTGAAATTGATTCAGAATGGAAACAAAAGTTGAAATATCTTCCGACTCGGCATTCTAACCCTTGCGTGGCCGTGGGGGTAACTGAATTGTATCAATATCATTAGTTTGTCGCTCATTAATTGATTTTAATTAATATTGGTCCTTGACCGTCTATTTCTTTATTAGTCAATTTTTGTGTCAAATTTGAAAACTCTTGGTCAATGGATTTTTGGGATTTACAGATTAATTTTTTTTGAAAAGTCAATGGGATAATGACGCTACTGCCCTACACGATCAATATGGTGGACGACCATGCAAGGGATAAACTAGAAAAAAAGTTCCTATATATTCTTAAAGAAAAAAAAATCGTTTTTCTTTTAAAAACGAAATGTTTTATTTTAAAATCGTTGTAAATAGGATCAATTTAGAGATTAAAAAGTATAATCAATTATTATTTTTCGAAATCCTGTATACAGAATGAGGTATGTAAAGAAAAAATAAAATCCCAGTAGCAGGAATGAGGTTGATGTAATTATAACATTTTTACATTTCATTAAAGGAAAACATGCATTTTCCTGTTGACTAATAACGATGGAAATGTAAGCCAATACAACATAATTATCGCATTTCGTGTGATTTTTCGCAAGTCTAGCAATTTTTCCTGCGACATTTTAACGACCTTATCTAGATTGGAACGGGATGCCTTCATGATATTAAAATAATTTTCTTTTAATACAATATGTATATATGTATGTATATCTTTCTCTACATTTTAACTAAGTTACACACACCGTTTCACATTTTGATAAACCGACGTTGCCAGTTTTAATTAAATTTATTATTTAAATGCCGCCGGTTGTCCTGACACCGTTTAAATCTGTTGTAAATTTTCGGAGAACCGACAGTGTTATTTTAAATATTTCTCTTTTACGCATATACACACACACACACACAGAGAGAGAGAGAGAGAGAGAGAGAGAGAGAGAGAGAAATCAGTTTATTTTATTATTAAATTATACGTGGAATTAGGTCTGTGTTTTATCAGTCGTTGCGAGTGTTGCCAAATTTTGTTTATTCTAGAAAATCCTGCAAGAATAATAATAATATTAAGTCTGGTCAGTGATTTAAACAATCCAGAGTTTTCCAGAGAAAAAATTGCTTCAAAAATAGACACACACACACATATACATACATGTGTGTACATGTACACACGGTTTTCTTTGTTAAATGTTCGTTCATGGACCCAAAATAAACCTTATTTTTTCCTAGTAAAACTTTACATAACCCTTTCCGAATATTGTAAACGGGAAAATTTTCTGTAAGGCTGACCGAATTTTCCTCAAAAGTTTTCAACTAATTATTATTACTTTAAAGCCGGCGTGAAAAAATAAATTTCAACCATTGAAAAAATAAACAATAACCGAAACTGCTTGAAATAGGAACAGTGGCGTGGCCGTTTTGCATTTTGAAAACCTTTAATTAGATAAAAAATTATTTTGAAGGACGACACTGAAAAGTCGTAAAAATCATTCAAAAACTACGTGATTGCACGCACACAACACATATGCTTTATGTTGGCAACAGTTTTAGTTTCCTATCAATTTTCTCAAGCAATTTCAACAAAAACTGAATGGAAAAATTGAAAATTGTTTCACTCATTTCATCGAGAAATGAGTGAAACAGCGAAATAAGTGAACAGAATGAAAATGTTTGTTGTAGGTCTACATCTGATAAGGTCATTTCATAAAAGTGTTTGAAAATTAATTTGTCACTGATTGTGAGTGCAGTCAGCATAAATAACTTTTCAGACCTTTTTGACAAGAGCGAACAGAACACCTCTGTCGCATTGTAAACACAAAGATGGAATTTTCAAATTGCCGTAAAACCGAAGAAGAAAACAAGATCCACATGTGTATACGGGACTCCATTATCCAAATAACCATTGACGTGCATGCGCATAGTTCATTTCTGAACTGGGAAAAATGATCAACAATGTCGCACGCTTATGGACACACACGAAATCCATCATTCTGGACTTGAGATATTATTAAATCGCTATTTTTGACTTAATTAGTTTTCAGCTTTAATAAATTAGGAGTTGAGTAGTTAAAAGTTTTTTTTCTGTGAGACAAGTGGGGAGGAAACACATCTAATTTGCTTAATTTATTCACGAAATTTCCTGTCAAAGTCAAATGACAACATCGCAATCGTTGCATAAACGTTAATAATTTCCTAAAAACATATGTATGAGTGTAGTATGTAATTGATAATTATTAATTAATGCTATTCGCGGAGGAAAAAAAATTTGCGACGCTAATCCGACGTTTCCTTTGACATTTTTCAGTTGAAGGAAATTGATTGATATTCGATTGCGCAACACAATTATTATTGTAAAACGGTCAAATTAATTATTACACCCATTGGCATTTATGTTCCGACAATAAATAAACGTATATTTTTTTTTTCAAATAAATAATTAAGTCCCATTTTCTGAAACCTGTTCTGCCCACAAGGTAATATAAACTGCCATATTGAAGTTTTATAAGGAAAAACAACACACGCACACACACACTCGTAGACATTTTTTATGTTAATACTAAATATAATATTCTTCTTGCATCACCACAAGAACGCAAAGACAACAACAACACATTATTAGGAACTCATCATCATTATTCCAATGTTGCCACATTCGTTTATAAATAATTAATCGAGCCACCATATCAAGAGACTCAAGTTTTATCTGATTGCGTGTTGTCGTTTAATCTTCTTTTCTGCCACCGTGACGACGGTCCTTACTATCGGCAATGGTCATCTTTGTTCAGACGAATTAGGAAATTTGTCCGAAAAAAAAGCAAACAACAACATATAAAATACAATGAAATAATTAGGCTTAAACATCTTGGCAATTGTCTTTTATTTCATGCGAAAAATCCTCATGAAGTTTCCTCATGAAAGAGATAGAGACCTGGAGATACCCACAATACTGAGTATGATAACAGTCGTTAAGATGGTAAATGGTCTATTGAAATTGAAGTAATCATGCATGCGAAAACGGTTAAGTCCGTAGACGATGTTGGAGGAAAGAACCGGTTCTTTTTGCCGGATCGGATCAATGCGAATCTAGAAGAATATAGAACACTTTAAAAGTGTACCTAACATGTAAGTATAATTCAATGAGAGTAATAAAATCGTAATCTAATTTTTAATAAAATGTTTTTAATACATATTACGTCTTCAAATTAAACAACATTTTAATTAATACCTAAAAATAACAAACGCAACAACTCGAAAACTATACAATGGCCTAATTATTTTAAGAATACGCCTTTATCGATGCGATACGACTACGCTGGTTTTCCATCTAAACAACGTGCAATGAACTTTGAAGAGATCAGCTGTTGTTGGATGCTGTACAATGCCTAGTTACGAACCTAGCTGGTGCAATTTTCTAAAGATACCGTACACTGCACATTAACAAATAATCATAGCTGACATGCACCAATTTTTTTCAAAGTATTATTTACAAAGTACGATTTGAAACATAATTAACAGTCTTGTCTTTTCGGCCCGTTTGGTTACTTATATTTTTTATGGGTTGGTCCTTGGTGCCGTCATATATTTAATAATTCATTGGAAGTGGCACCAGGTAAGCGAAATCAATAGAAAGAAATTTCCATTATTCTTTTCACGTTAATGTTCGCCTGGTTCCGAGCGGTTAAATGAAAAAAAAATGACCCTTTTCATTACGTATGCCCTGCTCACGCTCTCCGACTCGGTTGGGCAACAGATTAATGACTTGAACCTTTTTAGCTAATAGCTCATTCGAAAAAATCTAGTTTAGCTTAATGTCAACAACCACAAAACAAAAAGGAACATTGGATATGAAAATTTGATCGATTAACTGGCATTAGAGGGGGTGATGCCACTCATTAGTTTGTCCCTTTTTTTTCGATTGTACCCCTCCAACGATTCGTGAAGAATTAAAGTAGAAACTGTTATACGGTAGCATTCGTATACCTAATATAAGCGAATACGAACTTTCTCCATTGTATAACAATTAACCGATTGCACAGTGCTAGCTGGTGTGTCTCTTTGGGGTCAGGCGGTGGAGCGCGCCCTCCATTGTTTTCCACTTATTTTTTTTTTCCTTTTCATTTGCCCGATGTGGCAGCGATGCGAAAAAAACAAGTATACAATTCTTTATGGTCCACGATAGTGGGCCGGTCCTGTCAATGTCACTTTAATAATTAATATGAAAATTCCCAATGCAACCATTAATTATTATTGGTAAAAGCGAGGCCATTGCACGGTAAAAGTTATTATCAACAGCAACAACAACAACAAACACATCGTCAAATCGATTTTCTGTCTAAACTGCATGTATACAGGATGATGCAAAGTATTCACTTACAAAAGAAATAAAAGAATAGAAGAACTTTTAAGTTGGAATCAGTTACAACTGGAAACTACACATAGTCTGTTTATAAGTGGCGATAGAATATAAACTTGTTAATTGATTGATTTTAAGTTTTGCAATTTTCTAGTATTTACGCCGCCCTGTATATATAGGTGGATCGTCTATCTAATCCGACAGAAAGCCCTTATCGAGTTTATCTGTAAATTTGTTTACAGTGCGCTTAGCGTGAGCACAAACAAGAAGCCTGGAAAATTATCCAATAATACATTCGGAAAATTCATTCGGACGATAACCTACTTTGAAATGCATAGACATTTAATTAAATCGATTTTTAAAGTAGACACTGCGTAAAAAAACCATTTATTTACAGATTTGTTTGTTTTTGTTGGAATGGTCATCTTAATGTCCTGATTTGTATTCACTTAAATATACATGAACCACGGTCGCAGAATTAAATTTTTTTTTTTGGCTAAATAGGTCCCCAACATGAAAAACTTTATATCAAATTTGATGGATATCTGACCATTAATTCTCTTCAGAGTTTTTCTGTACAATTCGTTTTCTGATTCATCGAGGAATCGTGCCAAAAGCGAAAGCGACCCTCTTGAAAAATGGGCTGCGAAAAACATTTTAATTTGACAGTCCCTTATACGAGTAGAGTTCACTAATCAAATCGTGATGTATCATTTTCGGTTCGGTCTTTCCCCCCTCTCTATGTATATTATTAGTATTTTTTTTCTTCTTAGCCAGTGTTGTTAGAAATTTTCTTTTAAAGGGAAAAACGTAAATCACCCTTAGTATGGTCCCCGTATGTAACTAGTACGTGTGTGTTACAATGCGAGAACAAATTCTATACATTTCTTTAGTGATTCGTATTCTTTAAAGCTTTTTACGACATAATCCCTTCGAGCCATGTTCAGGCACACAGAGAGTACCTTTGTCTTCTAATAAATCTTGCAATAAAAAAAGAGGAATTACAAGAGAAGGAAAAAAAAAACAATTATTATTGCGCCGTTGCAACTTCAACACATTTATTTATACGTGGTCACCCATAACTGTCAGGACTGGTAAAGCGACCATATTACGTGTTTATTACTGTAAAGCTGAGTGGCTTGTTTTAAAATTTATATAAATGTGTATGCTTATATATTTTATGGCAAAAATAATTCAACCCGAGTCAAATGCAATTTATTTTATTGTAAACCTTGGGTTAGCAGTGCGGTGTAAACAGGATAATTTTACATTAAAATAACAACTATAAAGTTTTTTTCTCTCTATGACTCTGTCCCTGGGACACTGACGCCATTTCAATAGACTTTTTTTCATTTTCATTAGAATTAATATGTCTGTTGTCTTATCCGAACACGATAATTGAAACTGTTTTGTCGTTTTTTTATAAACAATTTTTTCCGAACTGACGTAAATACTAGATACGTACAAAAATGCAAGGAGGTTTTTTCAAGTCGCACACCTCATTGGTTTCAAATTGCATGTCAAACTGCAAAACAATTGAATGATTTTAACAAATATCATATCGCAATTTCAAAACATCTTTCGAATTTTCATTCTGAATGTGTCAGAACTATTAATTTTCAATTGAACCTCTCAACAGTTACACCTAATTATGACTTCACCCTATATTAACATTTATCAGAGTATGTAAATAAAAAAACACTCTGTAGAATGTTCCCGTTTCGTATCATAAACCACTCGAAATGGTGCTGGCGGACGGCAGGAAACAGCCATGCACCATGAGGGTTGATTTATTTTTATGACAGAACGACATCCTGCCAACAAGATGTGGTTGGGGCCTTCAGGTAAATACATATATAAAAAATGTATCCAATCAAATATTTGAATTTACGCAAATCGCTTGGCTACATCAATTAGTGTCTTCTTGCTAGTTAAGCTAAAATTAGCATCAATCAAACACCACAGGTGTCACTATTGTCGTGTATCGTTTTCACAATTTATTTATATGTATCTGTGCAAATATCGATGGGAAATATTTATTTTTACTCTAGTTTTGGCAAACGAAACAACCGAATTTTACCAAACAGATGTTAATTTTGCTCTGTGCGACAACGGACGTCAATGGTACGCCCGATTTTCATACTGTTAAATGGATTTTAATTGGTTGGATAAGCATTCAATATTCGTGTATATGAAGATTATGTGGGTCAGATAAAAATTTCAGGTTTATTTATAAATAAATAACGAATAAACAATTTATGTCAAGGGAAAAAAGCCAATATCTACTGCTAGTATGAGGAAGAGATTTTTAACCTGGATTTATCCAAAAAATAAAGTATCGTTGGCAAAATTTAGCCAAACAAACTAAATTTATCGGCAATAAAAAATGCAAATTGTGAAAATAACATTTTAGGGGGGAAAGGTTCAGAGCTTTCTAGATTTTGTGGTACTTTTAGAAACGAGAAAAAACACAAACGAACTTGAGTGAACTTGTAGTAGAACTATCACGTAATACCATTACAATATTGTGAGCCTGATTAGTATTCCAGATGAATTTCAATATTTTCTATTCAATCACCTATCGATATCGTGGATTTTATTGTTTATACGTGACGGCCCTACCCTTGCCCAACAACACGTTGTACGAAACACAATAAATAAAGGAAAACCATGTTGCTTGCACAATCATCGATTTTCAAATAGTTTAAGAAGGCTTACTTTTTAATACCCCGGAACTTTTGTTACTTCAAATTGAAAAAAAAAGAAAATCTATATCAATTGAGGGAACGCGCGCCAAAAATTCCACACACCTTGTCCTCGATATTGTAACTTTTTTTAATTCGGATAGAAAAGCGACGCTGACCTTTTCCACCCACATTGACAGAAAAAAAAAAACAATAAATAACGTCCAGTTGTTTATGTTTAATGCCCGAATAAATAAATTTGCAATTTTCTATACTCAATACATGTTTATTTACCTTCATAATTTTTGTTTTTTTTAAGAAATATTTAAGAAAACAAAGGTCAAAAACAATGTGGGAACGAACAGGTTCAAGTTTCAGATACAACATCATTAACAGCCCCTCTGTCCTTTACCGTAATGAATCCTGAAATTGTGCAGGAAACGTCAGATGTAAAATCTTTGGACCACGACAGAGCACTGTTTATCACATGTCGATGTACCACCAGTGAATTAATAATTAACATAACTTTTGAATAACCATTAAAATAGACGATAATTGAGGGGTTTCTGCGAAGAATAACACTTATCGTATTTTGTTGAAATTGAGCTGGCAATCGTGTTGCGTTTAATACACTAAAATTTATCTATTTAACCTCTAACTGTCCCATTAAAAGCAGGAACATATCTCCAAATTGCAGACCCTAAAAATTCGACATTTTCATAAAAATCACTGTTGTTATTTTTGTTTCCAACGAAAATTACAATTCACTTTAGTGACATGTACAGTTTATCCAGAAATATTTTATGTTTTACAAACTAGATCAGTGTAAAATTCTTGTTGGATTGAAAATGAGAACTCTTTCGAATCAGCGTTTTAAGCATTACAAAACCTGCATAATTTCAAGGCGAAAAGCGATAAAAAATCAACCTAAGGTAAGACACTTTTCATTTTTGAAATTTTTTCAATTTTCAAAAATATTTTTTTTCAAGGTTCATCTATCACTGAATACAGTTCTTTGAAATTAAACATCTAAAACTTTTGTGACTTTTTCTCAACGAATGGATATCCAGAAATTGACTTTTTAAACTTTCTATTGCCATTTTCTCGAAATCTATTATATAATAGAGATTTAAATCCAAAACCAGCTTTTTCAGCAAAACAGAAGACGGTTTCGCACGATGAGAGAGGCGCCTATTAAAATTTCCGGTGACTCAAATGTCATGTCAGTAGATTAAGAAAACAACTGACTGATATTTATAAATAAAAGTTGTTTATAGTTCTCGTAATAGAATTAAAACTAATTGGGCGCAAAGGCAATTAAGCTGAAGCACATTTCTTTCATCTTAAATAATAAGTTACGTAATTTAGTTAAAAAGGCACTTGATGTAAAATTGCGGGCGTCTTCCTTTTTAATAACTTAAAAGCCTCAAACAGGATGTGTGTGTGTTTTTGTTCAGAGTTTTAATTAAATCAATCAGCCAGAGTGGGGCTTCGAAATGTAGACACCACGAATAGTGGGGATATTAAAAAGATGAGCAGTTTTTTTTCAAGTTGAAACACGAAACAATTAATAACCGGAAAAGGTACTTGCGTAATTACGACAATGTTGCCAGACCGAATTGTCTTTTGTTAATTAATTCATTTGAAAAAAAAGTTATACATATACATATTAGCCTGTCATAATACATAGATTATCTTATCTGCAATCTTGTATTAGAAAAAGAGAGAAAATTAAAAGCAGAGCGGACATGTAAATGAGGCCAAATTAACAATAAAAAAAATAAACGCGAACAAAAAACTCTTTGTTCGCCTTTAGGTTAGGTGTATCATGCAAAGCGTTCTTGTGTCGCTTTTTTAACAAATCTGATTTTTATATTGCGGTGACCATTAAATCTAATGGAGTCCAACTTGTTTTAATTGAATTGTTTGTTAGCATTGTTCCCCAATCTATTTGGTGGCAATATGCAAAGGTTTTTTCCACAAAAGCAATAGGCCTACCTAAGCGAAGAGTAATTTAAATAAATTAGCAGTTGGATTATGTTTATTGCGCTGTGCGTATATAGAAAATTCCGTCGTTGCGTGAAAAACTACCCAACGAAATAAATGAATGAAAGAATAAATTTTCTACTTTTACGCCCACATCCAACACACACACACGAAAAAAGCTTATTTTCCTCAAACATTACGTGCCGTTTAGATGATTATGCCTTAAAAAGGCAAAACTTAAAAAATGTTTTCCGATCCCAAAAATAATGGGCCAATGATAGGAAGATTATTAAATAAAAAGCAGTAGTAATGAGACAACCGAGAAATATTAGTCGAGAACTATTGCGACAGTAGTTATATGGTCTCCTCAATTGAACTTCCAAATTATGGTTTCTAGACACTTATCTTACCTGCTTACTATTATTAAGTTAATAACTAATATGTATTACTTCTGATATTAGTGGCATAGTATGATAAAGGTCTTTGACGCCTCTGATAATAATACAAAATGAATACGAAGAACATTGAAATTTGACTCACAGGGCTATTAGGACTCCTTTTAAAACTCCATTTGCATAAAAGTGTTCCACAAAACAGTGAGTCCCTACGCTCACATCTTAAACACTTAATGTAGTATAACTTTTTATTAATGTCACTTCAACAACACACCCCGTATAACTCGTTTTTTTATGAAATTTTTAAAGAAAAATTCTAAAAAGATAGGTAAACGTTTCATTTTACTTTTTTTTTAAGGAAAAACAACTGAATTTTTTTGACATTATTTCAAAAATGAAATGTCATATTAGAGATGGGCGTGAATTAGAACCAAAAATGAGTAAATAGTAAACATTGAGCTTTTTTATTGTTTTATTAAATGTTTGAGAATTAATTAAAAACATGTTGTTAAACCTACAAATACAAGGTGAAAAACCAAATATCCTTTTGTTGTTTATACAAACGAACTTAATATAAAAAATAATAGGTATTAATGAATATTTAATTAGCAACACTGTAAACTTAATTGATTTCTTGTCAATATGTCAGTACAGTTAAATGTATGATAACCACTTAATTACTATTATTTACTCAATTTTATGACATATCTTGTTTGTAAATGAAAATACGAATTTGAATTAAACAATTCAAATATTATTGAGACTAGGTCTTTTCAGATCGATATGCAGCTGAGTAAGAGACATGCGCCCAATTGGCAACCTTGGCCTTGGCAACGAAACCGATTCATTTTTCCAGTGCCCTTGTTGGGGCGATGACGTAATCACCCACGAACCCCCATCAAAAAAAAAGTGTGCTTTTTTTATTCGATTGCGCCCCCAATCACATAATCCAGTTATTCGCGTGCGTCAAACCATTGAATCAATTTCTCCTAGTCGATGACTAGTGTAGTCTTTCAATTCGATTGCATTGCTGCTGCTCTTCTTCACTTATTTATGACACGAGGCCATGTGTCATCTATCAATTGCACTATAAATTCACTTTGTGCTATTTTAAGGCGTTAAATATGTGTGTATTAATTTGTTACTGAAAGCGATAAAACCTAATGGCGCCTAATAAATCTTAACATTATTGCCTGAAACCCTTTTTACAGGAATAATTATAGTTTGATATGCATTTTCAATAAAGAAGAAGAAATTTAACATCTAGTCGAGTGAAGGAGCGACACACTTTTCTCGTTATTCGATTCAGTTTCTACATCTGTGTTGAATTACGACTGCGGCTCGAAAATAATCATAATAATAACGGAAAATTGAAGAAATAATTTTAAATCTAAACTGCTTCAAGGGTTTTCACTCGTTTCATATAACATAAAGCTTTCACTATTTATTTCTTCGTCTCCTTTTTTCTTTTTGTTTAATGGCGATTTATCATTGAGGCATAACGGAGTTTTAGCCAAGTTCGATTGATCTTTTTTTAGTTCAATGTTAGTTTTGTCGACATTAGAAGATTGAAGATGAAGAAAAATTGAATTTAACGATGTGAAAAACAATCTAAATTTGTCAACGAGCTAGGAAATAAATTCGGTCACGTATTTGTTTTATTTGTTACCCTGTATATTTGATAATTCGAAATAACGTATTGACCAGATAGAATTTATTTTTAAATGTTCATAAGGAAAAATTCATTTAATTAAGACACGTGCGAATCCCACGGCCTTCATTTTATAAATAATTTATAAACAAATTGCCATGGTTTCAAAACAGGCGGTTGTTGTTTCGTGTAAAGCATTTTTACAAGGGTGGATTGAAAAGTTTCCGACTCTCCCCTTTAAGATGTAGACAAATTTTTATTAACTTTGTTCTTGTTTTCATCAACTAGCAGTCTCCAATAAGTAGGCTTTGAAGTTTCACGACTAAAATTAGTTGTTCTTCTGATTATATCAGAAATGATTCAATTTAACCCCTCGTATTTCTAAAAAATTCCCATGAAAAGGTCTCCGGGAGATCATTGAAAAGTAACATGAGTCCTCGTAATTACCAGGCAAGTCGCTCTGGTATACGAAGTTCTAACGAGATTCACGTGTTTTCTTAATAATGAAGGCAAAAAGAGTCCTAAATAACTACCATTTCTTTTGACTACAGCTGAAATGGGAATATTTTAAACAGTTTCGGCGATTTTCCTGGGGAAAATTTAGGGGATTCACTCCCTCCTAACACGCACAAAGCAACTAAAGCCTGCTTTACGACTTTTTTTGACGCGATTTATTTTCGTAGCGTTAGCGTGGAACAATAAAAAGTTACGCCTTTTTTCAATTTATTGCCTTAAACGGTCCTGGGGTGTTACCCGAACAAAAAATACAGGACTGGACTTTGATCTCATCTCAATTTAATTTAATGATAATTTAACATTCTTCCAGGCGAGACATACATATACATGGAGACCCACTGTTTCCAGAAAATAACATATTGACCACGTTGTTTTCCGGAAATGGTTAAAGATTAAGCTAATCCTGGCCTGGTTATGGCATCTGGTGCGTCCTGTAAAATTTATATCTATGAGCGGCCTAGTGGAATTGGAGGTCGTTTGGCTTTTCGCAAGAAAAAAATTAATGGTTCAGTGGTTTACAAGTGGTTTTCGTACTAAATGGGCGACATACATCAAGGCCGGAAATTCACTTCGGAAACCCCAAAAATCTATTAAAGGAATAACCATCATTTTTGTGCCGTTGACAGGGCAATTTTATTTAAATTTCAGGTGGAAAATCGTGTATTGAACAACGTTGCTAGTGATATAAAAGTCGTAAACACTCATCAATTCATATTTTTCTAACCTTGCCCTGAACCGAATCAACATCAATAATCATATTATTGCCAAAAATAAATGTATCAATCGTCTTCTTAATTATAAACATGTATGTAGATATCTACCGGGTGTGCATTATCGTTATCTCCTTAATTATTGACGTATTTAAGGCTGCAACAGATTTTCTCATAAACAATTATACCCTATATATTATTATGAAAATAACAATAGGAATTCAATCGTAGAAACTCGTAAAATGTGAACTTCAATAAAGAACCTGAAACTTTTGGCTATTGGGTTTGCAAACAAATAAAAAACGGGCCACCCAAGGCTCCAATCTTTTAGATAATCGTTAGATCCAAAACAAGCCCGAACAATAAACCGGATCGTGGATTTTACGACTTTTTTCCATTCAATTTAACAAAATTAGATTTCGTTCAGCCCTTTGTCGTTCTTTTCATTATAACTCTTTATGCGTGTGTGCAATCAACGATACTGCTCTTGTCGCGTCCTGCCTCACTTTTCTTCTTTATTTTATGGTTGATCATAAAGAACTTTACTGAGCCACTAAATTTAAATTTTACTGCCTGGCCACTAGTACTCGTTCCCTTTAGGCTCCTTGTGTTTGTCATAACGTTATAAATTTAAATACTCTTTTGCCCCCGATGTGATTTATGACTCGTGTTTTGACCATCTCCCCCAGTCTCGTTTAACTGACTCAATTAAATTTAGGGCAGAAACCACTTTTCAAAAAAAGGTAAATTGTTTTTTAAACCGAAAATTTTATAACGTATTAAAAAAATTATGACATGTTTATACACATTTGTTTAACGTCATAAAAAATACATAGTCCAATTACATGTTTGAATTCTACCAAATAAAGGTTTAAAAGTGACCTTTATAAAATGTTTGTTATTATTTTGATGCCAATATAATAACATAAATTGAATAATTTAACTTATGACGTGAATATTAATGCAATACGTCATTGATCTTCTTCTTCTCAATTGCAATGGCCTTGTAATTTTCTTGCGCCATCTAACCCAGTTACTATATCATTGTCCTAATCTTTCTTAAAAATTTTACTATTAATAAGCAGCTCCACCATTTAGATCAGATAAAATATTTGAAACATACACGGAACAGGAATAATACTAGTCAGTCTCTCATATGATAAGTTGCACTCATTCAAGTGATCCAAGCAGTCAAACAAGATTTGGATTAGGTCACCATAATGTCCACAAATACAGAAGAAGACTCACATTTTTTTCCTGTGCAGATGGCATGGGGTCCAACAATGTGAGATTATCTCGCAAAGTATAGAAAGTGTCTATTCAAACACTTGTCATGATCAAACCATGACTTATTCTAGAGCTGATCCACCAGATCACCATAATAACGCCCTTTCCGTCTACTTTCTTCAAAGTCACCAATCCACTAATCTCAGTTCTCCCTTTTTTCTGAGCGTAATATGTCCCTAATATGAAGCTTATTGTTAAACTAACCCAATACCATTCAGCCCCGATATAATCATTTTTCGATCACTGGTACTGAAATTTGTACATCTCGGTTAGAAGGACATGCTCGACACTGATGTTCTAGAGAAGTAGAGAAAAATATATTCTTTTATCTCTTGATTGTTAATAAATATTTTAGTAGAAGTACTTGATGAAGGACGCTTCTACTTTTGTTATACACTAATGTGGAAATATGCAGATCTTTGCGACAAGAAATTCTTTTCATTGCCCAAAATTGACTTTATCTGAGAAACTTCAACTTGGTCCTCGTATGTAATTTAGGGAAGTCTATAATCTATTTCTCTTTTACAGCGTTTCAATTCCCTTAAAGGATAATTTAGATTTTTAGAATATGTTTTGATACATCCCTTTCTGGATATGTAATAATATACATATAGTATATTTACATATCCAGAATATAATTATTAACAGACACTGGAACTGTCCTATGTATAAAATAAATGAAATTAGAAATTACTGGATTCATGAGTGGCATTTCTTGTATCTGGGAGACCATACAAATCCCTGATGGTATTTGGAGCCTCAAATTGGGCTTTGTAAACTTTTGTTGGTCCCATCAAAACTCTTCAGTCGTTTATTCCATTCTCTTTGGCTAAAATGTACAAATCTGATTCTCCAATGAAAGTTTTATTGATTCTTTTTTCAATAAACTATAGTCAGGAACCTACCTGCTCAAAAAGATAACAAGCCTATTGTAAAAGAATTTATGTTATGCTAAAAAAAGATAGCTCCATCTAAAAGGATACGTTTCTTCTTGGACGTTATAATCTTAAAATTTGAACTAATTATAATTTTTCTAATTGCCTCTAAGGAAATTGGATTTTTTATTATATGGGGCTTAATAATTGCCAAAGTAAGCTGTAAAACTGGCATCCTACGAGATTTTTTGATAAAATAAATTATATTTTTGAAATTTGAATATTGTCTTGATTTCTAGGTCTAACCTCTAATCTCCTCTTCTTTTTTATTGCCAAAACACTTAAAGCCAAATCAATGTAGTAGTTTTTTGGCGCCAGAAAATGACAATCTATGGTCCTTTGGTAGTGAGCTTTTTCAGATGTATTGGAGTGGTATGAAAAATAAATTATTGCTGCTGCTCAAATAGAAACTTATATTGAGAATTGGTAAGTCCAAGGTTTTTCTCTAACTTTTTTCTTTTGATAATATTCTGGTTTTGCCGCACTTAACCTTAATTCCTTGTCGATGATGCGCGCATGTCCTTACAATTCGGTGGTCTCAAGAGGCCCCGAGTGATCCCCTTCTTGAAAGAACAAATAGTATGGAGTATGATACTATTCCCTTAAGGAAAACTTTGAGATATACACGTAAGGATTCTAGATCATTTATAGTCATGTGGAGTCTGACAAGGTAGATAGAGTTTAGGAAATCTGCATCCCATGAGCATAGAAAAAACCCAACAACATCATCGCATACGTACGTGGAAAGGGTAATAAGAAAAGAATAGGACCGGAATACAATTCAGTATATTTAAATATTCAAATGAATTTCTTCAAAATAAGTTATTACAAAAGGAGTGCATACAGTGAGAGACAATAGCCCACATACATCTTTCTAATAAACAATCAATGCGATTGTGTTCAATATTTCCGATATTAATAAATTTATAAAAATATATTGGTATTCGTTAGGGGATTACATCGGTTTCGAAAGTTAAAAAGAAGCATATTTTCTTTAATTTTTTTCTAATCTAAGAAAAGAATTATGTTATTCACACTTTTTAGCATTTGAAAGAACAACATTTTAAAAATGAGTTTGTTCCAATCCGCGTCAGAAACTGTTCGCTGATAATTCAATATTGATTTAATTACTTGTGAATATCAGTCGGTGTTAAACCGGTTGATCATTTTTGACTGTCAGCGAACGGTTTTTGATATGGGTTGGAACAGACCTAATATTGTATAAAAGTTTTATTGAAAAATCTTAAAAATTCAGTCGTTTGTTTTCATTGACTCTTTTAGAAAAAAGTATCCTTGCATGGACACGATAACTCATGATCGCTTTATCTGAAATCAAAAACAAAAATATTTTCTGTAATTAGATGAATACAGCTAGTGATTGAACACAGGATTTGGAAAAAAATTGAAATTAGAATTTTTGACAGAGTTATATGCAAGAAATTGTAGTTATTGGTAATATGTGCACCACGTATTGCCTTGTAAAATATGTTGTAATCTAAAAAGAAAAAAATTTTTCGTTGAATCACTAGTAAATTCTATGAAGAAGAAGTGTGCAAAATTTCAATAAGATCGGTGCATTAGTTTTTAAGAAATTCTGTCCACCAACTTCAAAAATTTAGTTTTGAGAAACCAAGTCCCAACGGGTGAATTTTCAAAATTTCTAAATGAAAATTTCAGAAAATATTGTTTAAATGTTGCTTTTTCATATGCTTAAAAGTTTGAATACAATGATTCTTTTATCATTATTAAAAAAAAAATTAGAGAAAATATGCTTTTTTTAACCTTCAAAACCTATGTTTATCCCCTTAACACAATGTAGTATAATATAAAAACAATATTTCCATTACTACAAAAAACAATATAGGCTCGTTTATATGGGTTCTTACCTTATTCCATACTCTTTATTCCCATATGCATTATTCTGTAAAGTTCCTAGTTGACCAACTGTATAGAATGAGAATAATGCCTAGAGAAATTTACTAGTCTATATGTATAAACGCTTACGTTGTTTTCCTATATTTCAACTTTGCGATTATGGAATAAAGTTACGGTTAAAGCCAGTATAAACGAGCCTTATTTGTTTGTAAAGTTTATATACAGCAGATGAGATATGTTTTATCACGTCCGGTAAATTATACTACATTTGCGTATGGATAGTTAATTATTTTTTAATTAAGTTATCTAATAAAGCATATTTGCATCTTTTTACCCAAAATGTCTTCCGAATACAAGGAAATGCTAATAAGTTTAAGGGAAGTAGTAATAACAAATCATTTAGATGAAAAATCGCTAAAGGAAATTGATAAATTGTTAAATAAGAGTCACTCGACTGCTCAAACATTAATGATCAATTGAATCGGTCATTTCGAAAAGGGGTCAACACCAGGTTTACGAATTTTTCAAAAGATACAAAAAACATTATATCAATTTAATTTTTTCCAAAAAACCTTCTCCCAAAAAATGTTTTTTTCTTGAGAATACATTTATCTTACCTGAAATTCCATAAAATCAAAAAAATTCTTTCAATAAGTAACCTAAAAAACCTGAAACCGCCAAAAAGTCAATTTCCAAAAAAAAGGGAGTTGACCCCTTTTCGAAATGACCGATTCAATTATAAAAAATAAATCTCTTATTTCAGGACATTTTTCTAAACG
>JABRWK010000295.1:0-11138 GCA_013372445.1 Hypothenemus hampei | reverse complement strand
CTGTATCATACTTTATTATTTACAGAAATGATACAAGATCTGCGGTAAAAGTATTCGAAAACAAAAAAAATTGCAAAAAACTTCAGGTGTTTTACCATTGGCTTAATAGGAAAATTAAATTTTTAAATGCTAATAACTGAAAAACTACAACACTTGGTATATAGGTATGTTTAGTTCAATCAACTCAAAATAACGTATTCTATCATCCCCTAAAATTTGGCAGACACGAAATCGATCACCCTGTATACATATACATATATTGTATATATTGTATATTGTATTTTTTTCTCATAACATTTCTTATAAATATTTTTAGGGTGTCATAACATGATTTACAAATATCCATAATAAGGCCAACAATTATACAGGGTGATTCATTGGGAATGCGTCATGGTTAAACCCTAGATAGAGAACATTAAAATATGTCGATTGAACCCAATTTACCTTAGTACAAAAGTTGATATTAACAAAGATAGAGGGTGTCAAAGTTGAAAAAAATAAATCACATTTTCTTCAATATCTTTTGATTGCCTCGACCGAATTTCACGAAACTTGATATACGGGGGTTGTTTGGGATGAGGAATTCAAATTTGCAATTAGATTTAGATGTATTTTCTTGAGGGCGCCATCGGCAACGATTTCGGTCCATTTAAACCGTTGCAACTTTTTTGTGCTACCCTGTATGCCATTTTGGACTACAAAAATCGATTTTCCTATATTTTCCTTTTTAGAAAATGTATACCTTATTGAAGTCGCCATAAGCAACCATTTCCGAGAAAAACACATCTAAAGCTGATGTTGCATGCAAATTACCATAGTGAAACGAGAACTGTAACAATTGTTAGGTCTGAAAAAAACATTTTTTTTTTTTAATTAAACTGACTATTTTGACTCAAAACTAATAGCTTGTAATCTTTCAATTGTTATTTCCTTGTTTTTGTGAATAAAAAGTAAGATAAGTCAGAAAAAATATTCCGAAAATTTCCATGCTTTACCAGCTTTAGATACGTTTTTCTCGGAAAGGGTTGCTTATGCCGACTTCAATAAGGTATACCTTTTCTAAGCAGAAAATATAGGAGAATCGATTTTTGTAGTCCAAAATGGCATACAGGGTAGCACAAAAAAGTTGCAACGGTTTAAATGGTTTAAATTTTGTACATGATTACAATACCTAGTTGTTTAAAAATTTTTGCGTCAATGTCCAAGGTAATGGCGAGTGCAGTAAAAAATCTGCGATACTTAACACATCTCAAAATATTTCTTAAGGGAATACTATCATATTCCATATTATTTATTCTTTCAAGAAGGGGAGCACTCGGGGCCCCTTGGGACCACCCAATTGTAAGGACATGCGCATATCATCGGCAAGAAATTAAGGTTAAGTGCAGCAAAACCAGAATATTATCCAAAGAAAGAAATTAAAGAAAAAACTTGAACTCATCAATCCTCAATATAAACTCCTATTTGAGCAACAACCATAATTTATTTTTCATACCACTTCAATACATCTGAGAAATTACATCACTAAAAAACCATAACATGTATTTGGCTTTAAGTGTTTTGGCAATAAAAAAGAAGAGCTTAGAGGTTATACCTAGAAACCAAGACAACATTCAAATTTCAAAAATATGATATTTATTTTATCAAATTATCTCCTAGGATGCCAGTTTTACAGCTTACTTTGGCAATTATTAAGCCCCATATAATAAAAAATCCAATTTCCTTAGAGGCAATTAGAAAAATTATAATTAGTTCAAATTTTAAAATTGTGAGGTCCAAGAGGAAACGTATCCTTTTAGATGAAGCTGAGCTTTTTTACGAAGAGCATAAACATAAGTTCTTTTATAATAGGCTTGTTACTTTTATGACCAGGTAGGTTCCAGACTATAGTTTATTGAAAGAAGAATTAAAAGAACTTTCAGTGGGGAATCAGATTTGCACATTTTAGCCAAAGAGAATGCAATAAAAGACTGGAGAGCTTTGATGGGACCAACAAAAGTTTACAAAGCCCAATTTGAGGCTCCAAATACCATTAGGGGTTTGTATGGTCTCTCAGATACAAGAAATGCCACCCATGGATCCGGTAATTTTCATTTATTTTATACATAGGACAGCTGCAGTGTTACTAATTGTAGATTCACCAGAGACTGCTCAAAGAGAAATTAAAATATTTTTTCCAGAATTTAATTGCGAAGAATGGCTTTTAAAGGAAGAACCCCATTTTAGAACTGGTCAAGTGAAATTTTTAAATAATGAGTTTTTGCATAAAGCTGATTGTTAGCATTCATTTCAAATCGCAATCACTTTAGCAATCTCACTGAGAAAACGAGCCTGAGACTCATTTATATCACAGTCATTCAATTCTTTGTATTGTAAAAAACTTTGTAGAAAAAACAATCAAGCATTTATTTTAACGTAAACTTTTGGTCTTTGAAAAACTTTGATCCCACCGTCAATTCTTTTTAGTTCCTCCTCAATCTCCATTTTTCTCTTTTTCATTCGTAAAGTGTCGTTTCTCACAGGCATCATATTTAATTCTTGTATTCTATCGGCGTAACCTGAAAGGAACTTTTTATATCACCTTCACCTTTTCGTCAAGTTCAAATCTTACTTTGTCTTAAAACCCTTAAAGTTTCCTTACGTTCATCTTCTGGCAACAAAATATGTCCTGGAGGACATTCAGTATCAATTTCCTCAGATTGGTCATCTTTTCTTTCCCGTAAATATTTGGGGACAACGCCTCTCTGATAATTTGGTGGAGCTTGGGCCAATACTTTAACCGGGCTCTGTTTGGTGGGTTTTACTTTAATATTCCTATTTTCCTTTATAAAGTCTTTGTCTTCCATTCCTACAATTGATCTGTTAAATTCTATTGTTAGGTTTAAAAAAGTAAGTTTTCTACCCAAATTTTCAATTCCCTCAGCCAGGTTTTCAACACCATCATCGCCTTGACCGGTTTGCACTGCTTTCTTTATCGTTGGCCCAGATATACCTGAACTTGGATATTTAATTACACCAGTTTCATATAAATGGGACAAATTATCTTCCCTTTCAGTTTGAGTACCTCTATTGGTCAATCTGTCTTCTTCTACTACATTGGCATTTGTACTTTGTGGATCTTTTTTCCTAAATTGCTTAACTAAGTACAGTACTGTTAATAATCCTTCTATAAAGCCCATTAAAACTTACCTTTAGCTACTTTGGACAGTTGCTGTTTAATATTTGGTACAGTTACTGTTTTATTGACATTCCTACCATCTGTAAGCTGATTTATATTTCCAGTGCTTCTACCAGTGGCACTTTCTCGAGATTTAGTTTTCAATGGTGTATTTATGGAACGTGCACGAGTAAGTCTTCGTCGTGGTTGAATCACACCGGCCTCCTGAAGGATACCTTGCATCTGCTTAATTGATTTTACATTTTCTTTAATGAAATTTCGTCTGTAAACAGGTTCTGAAATGTGGATTTCATGTGGATACATTTATGTTTATGTGCAAATTAAAAAAATCACTTACTTGGCTCGGGAAAAACGCCCCTTAAAGTTGTAGAATACATATTGATTCATTGGATTCCCAAATTTTGACAATCAATTGATTTTTCTATGCTTTAATTGACAGATTTACTTGTTTTTTCAAGAAATTTTGCATCTTGTCAACAAATATGATAGATAACAAGCTGCCCACCTTCTATTACCTGAAAATATTAATAAACAATAGAAATTAGGTGTATTTTTTCAATATTCTATACGGGTGTTTTAACTTCCAAGCGACAAATATCGATAAAAACTTTTTAAAAATTCAAAGGACAAATGTAAACAAATAATTCACGCCAACTAGTTCCCAAGTTACTGATGCCATACATATTGAAAATTGCCGTCTGAGAAAAATCAGAAGAAGAAGATAGGAATTTCTCCATAACCCTTTTAACTGTTTCTGTTTGGGTTCGTTTAGGAAAAATAACGAAGAAATGGATGAAGAAGAGCGTATTTTACAAAATTGTCCACCAGCACCGAATGATGAAGACGATGATGACGAATATAGTTCAGATAGTGAACTGCAATCAGAAGGTAAAAATTTAAAGAAAAGTACATAATTCAAAAAACTTAATGAAATTGTATTTTAAGAGACCTCAAAGCCGAAGAAGTTTGTATCTAAACTCTCTCCCCATTTACGAGGATTAATGGGTGAGGCTAATCTTCGATTTGCCCGAGGTGAAGTTGAAATGGCCAAAAAAATTTGTTTCGAAGTAATTCGTCAGGCCCCAGATGCTTATGAGCCATACTTAACTATGGCCCAGATGTATGAAAATAACAATGTTAAAATATATAAAAGTACGTAATACAATCTATTTTAATTTTAAACCGTTTAAAGAAAACTCACTACAATAGGCTTTTTATTGCTGGCTGGAAATTTACATTCATCAAATTCTGAAATTTGGTGCCGTCTAGCTGATTTGGAGCTGCAAGAGAATCAAATCGGAGCTGCTGTCAGTTGTTATACGAGAGCAATTAAAGCCGAACCCCATAATGTTGAATTACACATGAAAAGATTAAATTTAATTAAGGATAAATGTAAGAATACTATAATAATAGACTGCTGCTGCATACATTTGTAGACATTTTCAGATCCCGCTAGATGGAAAACCATTCCGGCTTTAAAACTGAACCTAGCCAAGTCGTTGAAGAAAAGTAAACATGAACAAATTTTAAAAATTTGCAGTGAAGTTGCAAAACAATATTTCGAAAATAAGAATTATTTTAAAGCCATCGATGCCCTCAAAATATGCATTAAAAGGATACCAGAGCATACCAATGAGAATGTGTTGAATATGTTATTAGAGTTACTCTTGTTGAGTGTAAGGTTTTCCGAATGTTTAGATATTTTTACGCAATTTTGTGGTTTTCAATTTGATCTTACTCTGGATGAAGATATGTCAATTACGATTAATTCATATACAATTCCAGAAAATTTACATGTAAGTAGACCATGCCCAGTACCTGTTTAACGATATTTTTAATGTGATTTTTCAAAATTCAGGTGGATATAAAGACTAAATTCATAGTATGTTTAATTGGGTTGCAATCCTATCATCTTGTGGAAAACCTAATTAATGAAATGCTAATAAAGGATGATCTTGAAACATATGGAATGTTATATTTTGACATTGCCGAAGCCCTAATAGCTTCAGGTTATTATAAGGAAGCATTAGACTTACTTTTACCTTTGGTGAAAAGTAAAAATTTTTCATTGGCAGCCATTTGGCTTAAGCATGCTGAATGCTTGACTCACCTCAAGATGTATGATCAAGTAATGTTGATCTGTTTAAAATGACTCATCCATTTAAGAAACAAATAACTTTTCAGGCAATTGAAGCGTATAAAAATGTAATAGTTATGGCTCCTAATCATGTGGATGTTTTATATCCTTTGGCAATGCTTTTGTTGAAACAGGACCGAAAGCAGGAAGCTTTGGAAGTGCTTTCGCAAGACTTGAGGTTTACGAAAAATAATTATTTAAAGTGAAAATAAATATTAAATTACAGTTCTGGAAAATTGCATGTGGCTGTGCTGATTGAACAAATGAAGCTTTTGAAACAAATTGGAGACTTGGAAAACTACTGGAAATGTTGCGAATTGCTATTATCCAGGCATTGTATTGTTTTCAAAAATTATTCCGAACTTAGGATTGTGCTATTATTGAAATCCACAGTTAAAGAAAAGCAAAATAAAATAGCAAAAATTCGTATGGTCAAAGGAGAGTATGGAGATATGGAGTCGAATTTAGAAAGTTCGTCAAACGTTCTATTTAAAAAGCCTTAAAAATAACACGTTTTTCTTAGATTTGTTTGAGCCCTCAGTGGAAGACGAGTACAAATTCTACCTAGATATTCTTCAGTTTGCTTTTGAACAAAAAGCTTATAAAGAACTGCAAAAATTCGCATTTATGGGACTAGGATCTAAAAGATTTGCACAATATTTTCGTAAATTTCTTCCAAATACATTCCAAAGAAACCCAAATAATTACGAAAGTTTTCAGCTGAAATTTTTATGATTGCCGGCTACTCTTGCATTTTCAGCAAAGACTACTATCATGGCTACTTAATTGCTAGAGAATTGTTATATCAACGTCCCGAGAGCAATAATGCTTGGAATTTGTATTCAATTATCGCTCATAAGTCACAAGAAGTGGTCAAAATGAACAGATTTTTTTGGAAATCTCTTAACTTTAACAAATACTGGTGACTCTTAAGATGCTTGATTTTTAGAAGCTGNTTAAAGTCAGTAATAATGAATACATATAGTATATATCGGCCAAAAAATAAAAAGGATAATTCCCGAATTACACTTGACGTTTTTTCCTCCTTTTTTTTCCTCCACCCAGCGTTGCCACTTCCTCAATCCGAGGAATTAGTATTTGTTTTCTTGGATGTCTTGTTGACTTGGCAACGCTGGTTGATGGCGTAGGCTGATCCGCCACAGTACTTTGTATTAGTCTGTTGTCTATCTAACTTCTGTCTTAATAGCAAATTTTAGTTATACGTCTGTGAAAAAACTTCACCGACTCATAGTTGAAAGGTAACAAAATACAAAAATATGAGTGATCTGCACAAAATAACTCTAATAGACAGTAACAATATAATGTCAATACCAAGGTTTTTGTAATACGAACAAATGTTAGATGGCGTAGGCAATTTTGTGATGTCATGTTTACCAATATTCCGTGGCGATCTTGAGCGTCTCGTAAAAGGATGCTTTTCCTTTTATTTTGTTTAATTGCCATTTATTAATTATTGTTTTAATGTTGTATCCGTGGTTGCAATAATAATAAAAAAAGTTGTTGATTCGACACAAAATAAAGCATCAATTTAAATTTCAGCAACATTTAAATTCGGAATATTTTATTAATAGTAATATGTATTTCTCAATATTATTACTTTAGGTTAAAGGACGTTTAAGTAACTTAATTTTTAATTTTTTGGCATCTTTTTCAAGTAAAGCCCATAACAAGTTTTTTGTTTTGCAAGAAATACTCTTTTTCCGTTTTTTCTTAACTCAATTGTTTCCATTACATTATTATATCATTTTAACCTATTCAGTTGATTTTTGGGAGCTTTTGTATCCTTTACAGCTTTCACAACATCTGCAGCACCACCGGCGAATGTTCCTAGTGAACTCAAACCCAAAAAAGTGCGAATAAGCGGTAAAATACCTCGGGTCTTAGGTCCTTTTATAATTTTAAGTACTTTAGCTTTTTCCGATCATCAAATTGATTTACGTTCATCTTGCGACTTTAAGTGACACTTTCAACAACAACACTATTTTTTAAAAGTTTTAGTGATGATGAGATGGATTCTTCCTTTATTTTTCAATATTTTTTTGTGACCCTATTAACAATATGGATTTTAATTTTTTTTCGTGGTAGATTTTTTCAGTCCCAGTATTTGTAGAGTGTTGGATTGATAAATATCGATTTTTAGTTATAGTTAAAAATAACGAAATTCCTATAGGGAAATAAGAAGCAAATTTGATTTTTATTTGAGCCCTAAATAATAAAAAACAAAAATAAAAATAAATAATAACATTGTTTTATCAGAGGCTTTCTCATCACTCCATCAAAAACTTAAAAAGAAATAAATGATATAATTTATTTCCTGTGAGAAAAGAACGTTGCATAAATAGGCTAAGAAAACTAATAATCAAGTCCTCTATCTAATAGGTATATCGATGATAATTGGTCCACCAGTAAGTTTATTTTTTGAGCTTTGTATAATGTTGGGATAAATATACAGAGTGTTTCAAAATAGCACAGCACTATTTGAGGTACGTGTTCTCGTCTACAAAATAAAGAAAAAAGTTTATATAAACATGGTTTCTATCTCGATCAGTGGCGGAATTGCAGGGTGTTAAAATACAAGAAAAAAAATGGTTTTTATTTTATTGTGCTTCACATACTGCAGATAGAGCCTCCAAATTTTATATGCATACTAGATAATAAATGCTGCTTACAATACAAGACTAAATTTCCTCTAATTACTATACAGAGTATTGCATTTTCTGAGGTCTTACTCCATAAAATCTTTTAGAAAAATTTGTTGGTACGTCACTGGTGGATTTTACTATTTTTTTTAATTCTTAAATCTACTACTTAAATTTTATCTCTTGTGAGTTTTGATCGAATTCTATTTAGTTACCTCATAAATTAATTAATTTATAAATTCAGTCAAACTAAATCGCAAATAGACAGTTCAGGAAAATAGAGTGTCTTGTATAATCCTATATCTCCGCCACTGATCGAGATAGGAACTATGTTCACATGAACTTTTTTCTTTATTTTGTATTAGAGAACACGTACCTCAAACAGTTTCGTACTATTTTGAAACATCCTATATAAACCAAACATTTATTGAATAAATGAAGAGTTTTGTCAATGATTGACATTTTTGGTTGTTAATTTATCAGTCGATGAATGTTGTAGAATAATGGTTCATTTTTAGGGTTAGATACTGTTTATGTTTAAGGAATTAACAAGTTAAAATTTATAAAAACTGACTAACTTGTTTATTTTCGTGATAAGTTGGTATTTCAGCATTCTTTTTTGCTGAATAAATATTGTTTTTAAACTCTAAAATTTTCGCACAGGATAGAGAAATTCTGCACTATTTATATTTGGCATCAAGTCAGTTCTCGAAAAATATGGATATGCGTTGTTTTTCAAATAAACGCCTCAATTGTAATCCTTATTTGTTTTATTAAAGTTTTATCAACTACATTGCAAGACGTAATTATTACTATTATTTTCTTTTTTTAATGTACCTAATTGTACATTTGAATTATGTCTAGATAAAGAGAACCGACGAGTGGACTCCTGTCATATCGATTTATGATCCACAACCTTCTTCAACAACCACCATCCCCTAACCCCTCAAAAAGTAGCATCAGGAAAGCTATCAAAACCTAAGGAAAAGAAAAAGAACAGCTTGAAGTATACTATAGAAAAATCATATTCAGGAAAAACATTACTTGGAAAAAAAATTAAAATTGGAGTCCGACACCAATCATTTTCAATTATTGTGAACGTGTGCGAAATGTCGAATAAAAAAACAATTCGTCACACCATATATGACTATTAGTTATAGGTATGCTAATTGGAAAGAAATGTTACGTGATGAAATAATTATTATACAGTATAAATGCCATGGAATGATGATCGGGTCGTTGAAGACTGAACCAAATATCTATTAAAACTTTAAAGTATTTTCATGAGTTTTATTTTATACATATTTGGTAGAAGCTTATTTAATACCCGAACAAATTACGTTCAGTATAGAATCTGATTGGTTCAAGAAAAAGCTACCGCCTTTAACCCACACTACGCCCACCGCCTTTATAAGTTGTATCACTCTTATATGTATGACAATTTTCGAAAATAACGGTTCAGGATTGGTAGACTTAAAAGTCCTAAAAACCCCAATAGATTAAACCAGCGATATACAGCCACAGTTTTTTTACTGTTTTTCAAGGTACTATTATAGTCCATTGAATAGACTCTATTCAATAAAGATGAGGAATAAATTTATTTAAGTAACAGTTTATTTTCATATCCATTGGCATACCAAATTTTGTTACTTATATTTTGAAAAAATTATTAAAATTATTAGTATGTATTAGAAAAGAGTTTATATGGCAATTATTGTATTCGGCACTCTTTACAATTAGTAAGAGTTCCAAAATTTTTATTAAATATAAACATTTATAAAGTACCTAATTTTCGTTTTTCATTCCCTCTTTTGTGTTCACGTTTATGATTGCGATATTATTTCGTTTGACCGTATCCCAACAATAGAACGCACAAAAAACAACCTAAGAGTTATCAGAAGTACAGAGTATGTTTATCTATTTTTACGGGTAATAAAATTGAATTTGAAAATTTCAACGTTTTACTCTGTACTGGTTTTTCACACTTGCTTAGGAGATTCTTCAAGGCAATAATAGACGGTTCAATTTTGCCGTTCAATTTGGATGAAACAATCAAATTGAATTGTGATGAATGAATGAATGATGTGAATGTGTGTGTGAACATAGAAGTGAACCATTCAATGATTTTTTTATATTGACTTTTGAATATTTCAACCAAAATCATTCAATTTGGTTGAACCGTCTATTATTGCCTTTACTCCGTGACAGTATTGAATAGACTATAGTTGTGAAATGGTTAGGATCCCATAAATCATTCAACAGTTAAATTAATAAAATAAGTATTTATTGAAATAAAGAAAAAATGTCTAATGGCAAAATTTACTCAAATATTATTAATAGTTACATTAACAAGTACAGGGTGTTGAAAAAAAAAAGAATTCAAGAATGAAGGGTGTGATTCCTTATCTACAGAATATACATAGTAATATATTTATTTGAATAATTATAATTATTTAAAAATAAAAATAAACAAATATGTAATTATTTATTTCACTTCTTACAATGCTTTGCATTTTTGACAACCTATGACATCTATTAACCTCTATTGAATAGTCATTTAAAAAGCCGGTTTTACACAAATTTAAGTAACAGTTGAAACGACAAGTCATAAACAATATTTCCCTCAAATCGGTGTATGCTTTTTTTAATACAGCTGAAAATATAAGTTACACTCATTGTAATAAAATAATAAATGTTAGTAAAATTTAAACTTTTTATTAGTTAATGTTTAAGTATGTATATCAGCACATACTCTTCATATTTTTTAATTGTTACTTAAGTTAGTTGCTGGTAATTCAGGAACGCAGTTAACGTTGCTAAATCTAAATCATTTACACTTATCTTCGGTTTTAAAAATAAATAACAATTCCTTAAAACAACTTTGACACCAAAAACTTTTATTTTGGTACACCTCACGAACCAAACCTTTTGAATAGTATGTATAATGAAAATGACGGTTTCTAATATAGTATACAGGGTGGTCGATTTTGTGTCTGCCAAATTTTACGGGGTGATAGAATACATTATTTTGAGTCGATTGAACTAAACATACCTATATACCAAGTGTTGTAATTTTTCAGTTATTAGCATTTAAAGATTTAATTTTCCTATTAAGCCAATGGTAAAATACCTGAAGTTTTTTGCATTTTTTTTTGTTTTCGGA
>JABRWK010000294.1:9438-25612 GCA_013372445.1 Hypothenemus hampei | reverse complement strand
AAAAGAAACCGTATGATGAGGATGATGCTGCAACATTACTAGCAGTAGATTCAGTATTTAGGGAGCCAAAATTATCATTGCGAAGAAGAGCATCACAACTCAACTTGAGCAAATCTCATTTGCAAAGAATTTTTAAAGAGAATCGTATAATTCCCTATAAACCATCTTTTATACATGAATTGAGAAATGGTGATGATGCTATGCGGTTAGATTTTTGCTTATGGTTAGGAGACAAGCAATCAGAAAATCAAAATTTTTATAAAACAATAATTTTTTCGGACGAGTCGACTTTCACTACGAACGGAAACGTTTTTTCGCAAAATTGTAGATTTTGGTCCATAGAAAATCCAAATTTCCAAATTGTTACGAAGAGTCAATATTTCAAAAAAATTAACGTTTGGTGTGGGATAATGCATAGAAGAATTATTGGTCCTTTTTTTTAAATCAAAATTTAAATCAAAACAATTATTTGGAATTGCTTGAAATTTTTTAATGCCAGCAATAAGAAACGAACCCAACATTCAAAATCTATTTTATCAACAAGATGGATGCCCTGCACATTCTACGCTGTTAATTAGGAACTATTTGGAAGAACATTTCCCCAACAGGTGGATCGGTCGTTACAGTCCTATAAATTGGCCAGCCCGTTCGCCAGATTTGACCCCCATGAACTTTTTTCTATGGGGGTACCTAAAGCAGCTTGTTTATGCCAATCATTTGGAACATAACATTGACACTTTAAAACAAAAAATTACAGAAGCGGTAAATTCCATTAGTCCAGTTATGATCGACGCTGTTTACATAGAATTTTTAAATCGGGCTGAGAAATGTGTTGAGATAGGAGGAGTTCATGTTGAATAAAATTATTTTACATTATGTCCATTTCTTAATTTATGTATGAAAGATGGTTTATAGGGAATTATACGATTCTCTTTAAAAATTCTTTGCAAATGAGATTTGCTCAAGTTGAGTTGTGATGCTCTTCTTCGCAATGATAATTTTGGCTCCCTAAATACTGAATCTACTGCTAGTAATGTTGCAGCATCATCCTCATCATACGGTTTCTTTTTCTTTTTCACGTTGTGAATGCTACCTGTATTTTCAAATTTATGAACAAGATTTCGTAGCGTATTGACACATACAGGAATATCGGGAAACTTTTCATTAAATTTATGTATTGCGTAATTGTACGATACTTCACCAATGCCATAGCACTGGATTAGGCAAATTTTATGCTCAAGAGTCAACATTTTATGGAAACTAACGTATTTGACATTAATTATTAAAGACGTTTATGACATGACAATAAAAAAAATTAAAAAAAGCTTGACCAAAAAAAAATGTTTTTAAAATCAAAGTAGATGAATCTTCCTGAGATTTGGTACAGTGTCATAGTTCTTCATTCTGAACAACTTTTGCTAGTAACATTTTGCCAAATTATGAACAGAAAAGGTACTTTACCTAAACGAAAAACAGTGAATCCAATGTTTTGCCTACCCTGTATGTTATTCCGAACTTTTGAATAGAGCTACTGACCTTTGAGAACAAGCAAAAACTTTTATAAAGAATGAATTTTTCTCATAAACTCAAAAATAAAAAAAATTCCCTCTTGTTCATACAATCCGGGGACACACGTATAACGAAAATAAAACAAAAATAATTTTAGAACGTACCTCTATTAGAGTTCAATACAATGCAAAAAAATTTTTTAAAATAATAAATATTTTAGCCATATTCTTCCGTGTCGTATGTGCTGGACTACCCTATTGTTATAAACTTGAATTAACAATACGTAACTGTGTATTTTCAACAGGACCTCGTACCTTGACATTATCTTGAGGATATGTTTTCTAATTTTTGAAGTGGAAAGATTAACAATGGAATAGTCTTTGTAGTTACTAGGTCTGACTCTGCTTACCTTTTATTAAAAAAGTTTTTTAAAATGGCAGATTGTATGTGAACAAATCCGAAAATATTAAAGATCTAATTAGAAAATTCAATTAATATTATTAGGACTTATCAACGAAGTACAGAAGAAGAAAAAAGAATTTATCGTTTAGAAAAAAAATTGGTGGTAGAAATATTTTATTGGTATGCTAGAAAGTGTTTTGTCCAAGAGGAAAGAGCAACTTTTTTTGCTTATTACAATTTCATAGTGATACGCATTTGAAAATATAAAAAAATTCGCATGTAAATATAAAATGATTCTCTCTATAGGTTATCTATAATGTATAAGAATGGAAAAAATTTGACTGCCTTAATTTTTATGGCAAATTCCTGTCAAAATTTTGAGCAGAGAATCTAGATAACATTTTTTTCAAAAATGCCCCAAATTTGAATTACAGCCCTGAATGTCTGACCAATAATAGCGATTTTTGATTGATTTTTACCAATTATCATTCTGAGAATTCGCGTCAAACGTCCCTATTGTTTAGTTTATATAAAAAATCACTCTTGTTAGTCAGAGATTTAGAGCTGTAGTTCAAATTTGGGGACATTTTTAAAAAAATATTATATAGATTTTCTGCTCAGAATTTTCTCAGAAATTTGTGATTAAAATTATAGCAGTCAAACTTCTTCTCCGTATACCGGGTGTCTCATATTCACAGTTACAGTCAGTTTATGCTTGGTAGAGAAAACTGCTTTTCGGCATAACATATAATATTCAGCGAGCTTTCTGATGGTGATAATATTTTTTGTACAATGTAGTCAAAAATGTGGGTTCGGTACCGCTGCTTTTGTTTTTGAAATGGTATATCCTGTACATTTTTCATTTTTAGATTCTAGGCGTTAAGCTGGGTAAATATTTATTAGGTTTTCCTATAGCTGGACAGAATCGTTATTAAAATATTTTAATTTAAACGAAGAACGTGGTTAAGGTTAACCCAGCACTATAGATTAGGCTGGTTGAAAAAGTTTTTCTAGTTACAGTGTGACCAAAGAATAATCTCTAATTTAAAGAAATTCGAAAGCAAAAAAATGTTTAAATAGAATAAATTTAAATGATAGGGATTTACTACCTAATAAAATGAAATTAAATTCAGAATTAAGCTATATAAATTGATACCGGATGTTCAATTTAAAATAAACGTCTTTTTCCTCTGAAAGTTTTTTAAATTCGAGAGTTTGTTTTAGACACCTCTTATAATATTTGGAATTACTTTTCGTGTTAACCGAATCTACTGTACCTGGTTAACATGTCAACGAAGTTTTCTAGAATTGGCTCTTAAAATAGCCAGTCCTAAAAAATAGTTAATAGTTTTTCAGATTTTGTAAAAATAATGTTTTAGGAACAGCTGTCTTGTAAATGAAAATATTTTAATTATTAATAAATAATTCAAGATCTAGGTGTAGCGACCCTAATAAATATTTAATCAGTTTAACGCTTAGAATTTAAAAATTCAAATATGTCCAGGATGTGCCAATTGAACATAAACAAAAAAAGGGCTTTTATGGGCGCCATTATATGATATGCGGTTAAGAAACTAGCATAATTGGCTGTAACACTGAATGTGGAACACTCAGTATAGTCTTTAATTCAAATTTATTGTTATGTTGCATGTAAAATATCCAAAAAGATATTACGTAACCTGCTTAAAATAAACATTATTATTCTTATGCAGGATATTGCAGTATTTCTTCCGTAATAAATGATAAAGGTCGATATTTAAAAAAATACCGATTACAATATGCCTCCTGAACTGAATGTAAGAAACTTTAAAATAATGTCAAAATATCGGATTTTTAAAATTACATTAACAGATATTGGTAAAAAATATATTGAGAATTTATACATGACTTTCTGGACGCACTGTATTTTAGTTAAAATATATCATTGAATGACCTTTATCCTGATCGGTCATCACATCTTCTTCACATATGTATAAAAGCTATTGGTGATAATGGACCACTTCCGCCTTGCTCGAAATTCTTTTTTTGAAATTTCAAAGATATAGTTAACCATAATCGACTAGAATTTCCTATCACAGTATTAAATAAGACAATGTTATTAAAGATACACATAATTAAAACGATTAAAAAAGTAAATTGGAAATGATAGAAAAGCAAGTCAACAAAAATAATGTTTGGTTTAGTTCTATTTTCATTGAAAAATTGAACGGGGGGGGTCTAGGACTAGGAAGGGAAGTAATTTGTGTAGTTGTACTTGGTGTAGTTGTACTTTGTGTAGTTATACTTGATGTAGTTGAACTTGTTGTAGTTGTAATTGTTGTACTCATAATTGTTGTATCTGTTATATCCCCTGGTATTGAATTGGAGTCAACAGTAGTAATAATGATTGGACTATTCGTAGTCGATTCATCTGTTGATATAAAAGTTGAATCTTCAGTAGTCGAATTTTCCACCGTTGTTGCAGTAGAACTTTCAATAGTGGTTTCTTCGGTCTTTTGACTTATTGTGGTTAAATTATCATTGATTGTCGTCTCTTCGGTTGTTGCAGTTGAATCTTCACTGGTCTCTCTTTCCTCTTCTGTTATATTAGAACTTTCAGTGGTGCTTATTTCTCCTGGTGTTGAAGTAGTACTTTGAGCTGTGACTGTTTCCTCTGTTGTGGCAGAACTTTTCGTAGGTGTAATTTCTTCCCTAGTTGAAGTAATATCTTCCCTAGTTGAAGTAATATCTTCTGTGTTGTCCGTATCTTCTATTGTTGTAGTTGAAATTACAGTTTGACTGGTATCTTCCTCTTCAGTTGTAGAATCTTCTGTGGTAAAATCCGTTGGAGTTGTGGGAGAATCCTTAGTGTTGGTTGTTTCTTCTGTTTCTTTAGTAGATAATTCAGTGGTGCTTATTTCTCCTGGTGTTAAAGTAGAACTTTGAGCTGTGACTGTTTCCTCCGTTGTGACAGAGCTTTCCTGACTCGTAATTTCGTCGCTAGTTGAAGTAATATCCTCAGTGTTCTCTGTATTTTCTATTGTAGTTGAAATTTGTGTTTGATTGTTATCTTCCGCTTCAGTTGTAGAATCTTCTGTGGTAAAAGCCGTTGGAGTAGTGGGAGCATCCTTAGTGTTGGTTGTATCTTCTGTTTCTTTAGTAGATAATTCAGTGGTGCTTATTTCTCCTGGTGTTGAAGTAGTACTTTGAGCTGTGACTGTTTCCTCCGTTGTGACAGAGCTTTCCGGACTCGTAATTTCGTCGGTAGTTGAAGTAATATCTTCTGTGTTGTCCGTATCTTCTATTATTGTAGTTGAAATTACAGTTTGACTGGTATCTTCCTGTTCAGTTGTAGAATCTTCTGTGGTAAAATCCGTTGGAGTTGTGGGAGAATCCTTAGTATCGGTTGTTTCTTCTGTTGTTACACTAGAATCGTCAGTGCTGGTGGTTTCTACTGTAACTCCAGTAGGATTTTGACTGTTAGTTATGTCAACTGTTGTAGATGAAATTTCGGTTGTACCAGTGTCTGTTTCTTCTGTTTCTTTAGTAGATAATACAGAGGTGCTTATTTCTTCTGGTGTTAGAGTAGAACTTTGAGGTGTGACTGTTTCTTCCGTTGTAACAGAGCTTTCCGGACTCGTAATTTCGTCGGTAGTTGAAGTAATATTTTCCGTGTTGTCTGTATCTTCTATTGTTGTGGTTGACATTACACTTTGACTGGTATCTTCTGCTTCAGTTGTAGAATCTTCTGTGGTAATATCCGTTGGAGTTGTGGGAGAATTCTTAGTGTTGGTTGTTTCTTCTGTTTCTTTAGTAGATAATTCAGTTATGCTAATTTCTCCTGGTGTTATAGTGGAACTTTGAGCTGTCACTGTTTTTTCTATCTTTACACTAGAATCGTCAGTGCTGGTCGTTTCTTCTTTGTCTCCAGTAGGATTTTGACTGTTAGTTGTATCAACTGTTGTAGATGAAATTTCAGTTGTACCAGAGTCTGTTTTTTCTGTTTCCTTAGTAGATAATTCTGTGGTGCTAATTTCTTCAGATGTTGAAGTAGGTTCTTCACTAGTCACTATTTTTCTTGTTGAACTTTCAATAGCAACTGTTTCGTCTATTGGTGTAGTTAAATCCTCACTTCCCTCTATCTCTTCGTTCAAACTTCTAATTTTTCGTTCTTTTGAAACCCCTTCATATACTATTATACATGAAAGAATTTCAACATATTTTAACTTGTATTCCTGACAAATTGTGGCTGCTCTGAATTTTTCTATACATATTTTAGCAGATCGTAAATCAGACTTCTCCTTACCTTGTATTAAATTTTTAAGTTCGATTAATGTTAATAATTACTATAGTATAAAATATTAATTACCGTATATATATTGCACATGTAAGCATCCAAATTTAGTATCCTTATTATATAATGTAGGATTACATGGGCAACTGCTTTGATCAGTATTTATAAATTCGTTCCTGACAAAATCTGAAATTAATGATTATCAAATTTTAATATTTATTTTAATGGATGGTTCATAATTTTATTAATTAAATATAAAAGTAAATTAAGAATATAAAAAAATCAAATTGCTTATGTTAAATTCGCTTTCGTTCGTTTATTTTAACTACTTCACCCTGCAGGCTTTATCTATTTATAATTGAACTTTTATGAAAGTTTAACTTTAACTGTACCTTTGCAAATCAAAATTAAGACGAATAAAATTATCCCAGTGGATTTCATGGTCTTATTGCATTGAGAATGATGAATTTTGCACTAAACACACTCTTACTGTTGCACTAATAATTTTATCGAAGTTTCACTGTATCAACGTAATACTCCTGGTGAAATATTGCAAAATCTCACGTATTGGTAATAATTTATACACTTACTAATAAGACTAACACTAATATTTTGGGTTATCTTAAAACTGATTATGACATAATATTTCTACTATAATGGAAAATGCATTTGCAGAAATGAAGATAACTTCCTTTTCCGAAAAAAAAACTGAATATAATTGTATGAATCATTAGTATTCTAATACTCCGAACTATAACAATCCTAATATGATAAGACGCCTTATATAAAAAAAAAATTTATGGTATTATCTGTTATAAAATTTGACAGTTACTTTATTTATTCGTAGCCCTTTCATTCTTTTATTGCACTTCAATAAAGATATATATTTATATTGTTAATTTTTTTATATTTATAGATAATGCTTGATATTGCTAAAACGATAATAGATTTTCGAAATATAAATGCAGTTTCCGAAACAGACTGTACATGGTGTTCCAACATGTATAGTCTATTTGTTTCAAACGAAAATTACACACCTCGATAAATCGTGGTATACTAAAGAAAAAAAATGCAATACTATTCAGACAAAGTTTTTTGGCTAATTTTATAATTTTTATATTCACCTCAACAAAATATGGAAGTGATAAAAAAACATTGTTCCGGGCGTGTTATATACATGCCTCAAGTTCATTCAATGCTGCTGGAAAATGAAGCAATCTATGAATAATACGATAAATACAATCGCAAACATGCTCTATTAATGATAAGTCTGAGGATCTAATATTAATTCTTGTTTGCATCAATTATAGGTGAATTAGTTCAATTTTTCTATCACTTCCATATTTTGTTGAGGAGCATAGTATAAAAAATATAAAATTAGCGAAAGATTTTATTTGAACAATGTTGAATTTTTTTCGTTCTACAGTATATTTATAAAAACTCGATAAACCACATTCGTTACAATTTCAACGAAAACTCATTTTAATGTACATGATGGGTAATTCATTTTATATTTTTCCCTATAAAGTCCAACCCTTAAAAACCTTAAAAATTTATATGGAAAACGTAAGCTTTCTAACCGCGCTAAACTTTTCAAATTTAGGCGAACACTTTTCGAGAAGGCATTTTCTAAAGATGCCCTTGCGATTAAATAGTTTACAATAACAAAATTCAAACAAAACATTATTTATTATAAATTATAATAAAAAACCAATTTATTTGTTTTTAGTATGTAATCATAAGAATATTAAGATTTCTTGCTAATTTCAATGTTTTTTTACATTTTATTCGTTCCGAATAACATGATTGTAGTATTTCTTAAAATGTTCTATTCACTTCAAAAAAGTATTTATCAGTACATATCTCCCTCAGTATAAATGGTAATTCAAAACTCGACGAATAAATCGCGGTACATGATTCCTCGTAAAAAAAGAAGACAACAATTCCTATGACGTTTTTTTAGATTTTGCGTTTTTTGTTAGGACACCAGCTGGTTCACACGGTTCCAAATAAATTTCCAGAAATTGTTAAGACAGATTTAATAAAGAATCAAATGATTGTGAGTCATATAAATTTTAAGGGGAAAATACTGAACTGTTATTGAGGAAATCACAAAAAACTAGTAAAAAGTAACAAGTTTTGAAAAACCGTATTTTTGTTGGAACACAAAATCAGGAGAAACGTCAAAAGAACTTTCGTCTTCTTTTTTCACGGAGAATCATCTATCGGAATTTGATGGTAGAGTTTTGAATCACCCTGTATATATATTAAAGATAATTGTCACGTTTATGGAAATACAAAAAAGTACTGAGGATGACAAACAATTTTACTACTATCTGCACTGGATATCAATGACACTATACAACAACAAATCTCTTAATGAGATAGATCGTTCTGACACTTCTATTTAACGGGATGATATGGAGTATACAAAAGTCTTGATGATTGTTTAAATACTAATTTAATAGCTTAAAGTTATCTGTGAATTATTGTCATTAACAAGTGGCTATCAAACAATTCATTTTTCCAGTCCTTTCCATTTTAATTTCAGTACACATGTTTAGGTTCTCTGATTCATCCAATTATTTATTGTTGATAGATGTTATTTTATATTATTATTATTAAAAAGCGTTTAACAATTGTAACAATGTTTATATAAATACGTAAACAAAATTAAAAGAAAAGACGACATTCCGATGCGGCATATCAGCATCTTTAAGAAGTGTTTCTTCAAAAAGTATTAACCCAAATTGAAAAAGTTAAGCATGGTTGGAACGATTATATGAAGTCCTTTCAAATAAGGCATCACTTGATCTTCATTCAAATTTCATTTTTAAGAGGTTGGCTCTATGTATAGGGGTAACTCTGAAATTGATTAGTCATCATATATCTTAAAATTCGACCTCTTGAAACTGTAACGATTGGAGTGAAAAACGTATTAGCAAAACACAAATTAACAAATTGTCTATAAAAATTTCTTCAAAAGTTCTATGCCAATTTTATATACGACTACTACCGCGCGACAGTAGTGTAAAAAGCATCGTTAGTAACAGGTGTAACAAAAAATATAAGCGCATTTATGTAATAGTGACAATTATATAAATGCGTAGTATATAATCCTATATAGAGTGATCGTTGTTGTGGCCAGTGAGGCGGTTTATAAATATAGATATGATACAGATTATTACGACTGCGGCTTTGGGCTATATGAGACACAAAAATCTGCGGAAAAGAAGACGAAAGCGATGGTGGGTTAGGCCTATTCACCAGAGGCGATACTCCCAAGGCGATTATAACAATCTCATATAGGATGTACGACTGCGAAACCTCGAAATGTTCTTTAACTATACTAGGATGAGTGTCTCATTATTTGATAAATTATCGCGTATAGTAGGTCTAGTAATGGAAAAACATTCTAATTGACCGTCGATCCCGAAAGCCGCACGTTTAGCATGTATAGTACATTAAGGTAAAATTATTGAATGGATTATTTCCATTCTTTGTTTGCAATTCAATTCAATCTGTAGAATGTTGGCCACTGGCGACTCTCTTCAGACTTTGGCATACCGTAAAACGGGGTAAAACAGAAAATGGGGGTAAATAAGAATGAAAAAGCGGGAAAACTTGAAAAAATCATATCTGTAGAAAATATGAAGTTAGTCTTTCAATTCTTGCGACATGCAGTATGGGGAATATATAAAAGTTAAGCAAAGCAAAGTTAAGTTGCAATTTATTTTGCGTGACTAACTTCATGCTTAAATGTCGTTTTTAATTCAAAACTTCGTTTCAATTTCCCTCCGTTTTGAAGACGAACAAAGTTTACAGATTTGGCCTACTTGCCGTAAGTATACTATATTATATTAATATTATTTCTCCGATTATTTGACATTTTCTACGTAAGTTCTAATAAAAATACATAGACATTGTTGAAAAATGAATCTAGAATTAAATAAAAACGGAACAAGTGTATATTTTTAGGTTAAATGGGTTAAAACAGAACAATGGTTCGAAAATACAAAAAATCGGTAATGTATCCACATAAACAGTATCCTGACATTTTAATCAAGCAAGCCGTAACGGACATAAAATTTAAGAAGTTAACTTACCGGGAGGTTGCCAAAAAATATAAAATCACTTTATCAGTAATTCATCGACATGTGAAAAATGAAAATACAAAAAAAATTGGTCATCCAACTGCCTTACCAAAAGATGTTGAAGAATTGATAGTAGAGAAAATAAAAGTTTGTGCTGAATGGGGTTTTCCATTGGACAAACACGACGTCAAAGTGATGATTCAAACTTTTTTAAATAAAAAAGGTGTAAATCTTAAGCCATTTAAAAGTAATCTACCAGGAAATGATTATATATTGGGGCTCTTGAAAAGAAGCAATCTAACTCAAAGAATATGCCAAAATATTAAACGTTCGCGAGCTGCAATTTCACCAACTATAACCAATGAATATTTTGATAATCTAACAGTATCTTTGGCAGATGTTCCTCCAAACAACATAGTAAACTATGATGAAACTAATTTATCTGACGATCCTAGACGTAAAAAAATTGTTACCAAAAGAGGCTGCAGATATCCGGAACGAATAATCAATTCTTCAAAATCATCCACGTCAGTTATGTTTGCGGCAAGTGCCAGTGGTCAATTACTTCCTCTTTATGTTGTTTATAAATCTTTACATCTTTATGACACATGGACTGAAAATGGACCAAAAGGAACCCGGTTTGGAAGAACTAAATCGGGTTGGTTCGACGCAATTACATTTGAAGACTGGATTGAAACAATTGCGATCTCTTATTTAAAAAAGCAAGAAGGGAAACGAATTCTAATTGAAGATAATTTATCATCCCATTTGTCGATAGACGTGATTCGAAAATGTCAAGAAAATAATATTTCTTTTCTTTTCCTCCCACCAAATTCAACACACTTAACTCAGCCCCTGGATGTTGCAGTTTTTCGACCAATAAAAGGTGCTTGGAGGGAAATTTTAACTGAATTTAAACAAAGAGAAGGCAAGAAAGAATCATCTGTACCAAAGTCATATTTTCCAAATCTTTTAAAAAAACTCCTAGAAAAATTGAATCACAGTATGGGAACTAATATTAAGTCAGGATTCCAAAAATGTGGAATCGTACCTATCAACAGAAATCGAAAGACTATACCGTCGCTCTGTAGTTCTATGTAAATGAGACTTTACACGTCAATAAATATGACATTTATCTATTTGTTTCTATGTTTAAAGATTTAAATTTTTTACCTCAAAGTCATTATTATTAACGGCTTTCCTAGTTAATTTTGAAGATCCTTAAGTTTTAGCTAACTTAAATGATTATACAATTAAAAAATTGTATAATGATACAATATAGCAATATGTTGATATTTTTGAAGTAATCTTGGTAATTGATAAAGAAAAAGTAATAGAGTTTTCTATTTTCTTTTAAATTTCTATTTTCAAGGAAAATCTGTACATTTAGGTATAGGAAAGTATAACAGTTTTTGATTGGTAATAAATCTAGCTATTTGTCTAAAAAGTTAAATATAGGTCATTTAAATTAGGGAAGTTATTAACCCTCAAAATGAATACATTTTTTAATTAATTTTTGGGATACCTTGTATAAGATATATACATTTTCATGGCCGTTGCATGAAATGTGTCTCATGCCTTAGGTTTGGTGTGAATTTCAGCTTGTTCTACTCTAAACTAGCTTAGAAGTAGAGTTTTTAAATTTACACTGCATTTTTACAAAATCTCAATTATTTCAAAATTCATAAACTTTAGGATAGATAAATCTTAATCAAACTTAAATTTTAAAACAAAAAATACTGATTAGCAAAAGTATTGAACCGACAATTACATTTACATCTTTTGTTCAAAATCAGCTATATTATTTTCAAAGTGAATCAGGATGATTTGACAACGCCATTTTAACACCATGGTTTTGATACCGTCTTTTTGTGGCTTCTCATTAAATTATTTCTGAAAATTTGATTCGTTTGCAAAAATAAAATAAAGTTAAGATGAATATATTTTTTCTATTACTATTATTGAAGGTAGCGGAACCAGGAAGCCTACTGGGGTAGTGTAACACAAGATAAGGTAAACGAGAAATTAGGCAATTTAATGGGTAAAAAGTGTATAAAAGAAAAAAAATGCAATTTCACCCCAGGGTATAGAACGAGGTAAACTGCAGTTTAATGTCAATTATAGTTAAAAGAAACAGGGTGTAATTGATTTATTTATTATTATAGAAGCTAGCGGAACCAGGAAGCGAATTGGGATGCTGGGTGGGATGATGAAAGTTTCATGTAATAAAATTTTCGTCATTATAAAGTAAATACAATAATAATCCGAAATAAACACTACTTATTGGGAACTAGCGTTTTAACAAAGTGAATTTTTAAAGCAATATGTTGTTTTACAAAAGAACAAACTAAAAAAACCGGCGACGTCAAAACGACGGTGTCAAAATGTCATGGACCGTTTTCAAAGCTAACTAAAATATTTGAAATTCTTAATAGGCAATATTAAAAAATGGCAAAATATGGTAAAAGCGTGAATTTTAGGCATAAGGACATCCAATAGAAAACGATTCAGAATTAAATTTAAAACTGAGACGTGTAAAATGATATAGGATGAAATAAGCAATATTTTTACTTTCAAACTCCTTTAAGTTCTAATCTTTAATTATTTAATGGCGGATCTGCAGGTAATGTCATATTGTGTGTTATAACAAATATTTTAATAATTGTAAATTATTATTTAATTATTCAACAATGTGTTCGAATAGACGGTCAAAAAAATGTTTAGGTTTTTGCAATTATGTCAGCATTCTATGTAATGAATACTTGTAAGCCTTTTTGCTCAAAGTGAGTTATTCCTATAGGTACGATTTTTGGAAAAGGAATCCAGTTCCGGTGATTTTAATAATATATATTTTCAATTGAAGAAACAGCGGGTACATATTTAACAGAACCATAAAGCCATCTTTTAAGGCATGGGGTTCCTACGTGTTTGACAAATAAATGGTTAATACAAGTTGATCGTTTAATAAAAAATAGAACAATGGATCTTTGGACGATCTACTGGTTTCTTTCAATACCATTAGCGTCACAATTATTTCACAATATTTTAATGATATTTATCAAGAAGAACTGGTCAATATTATTTTAGAAGCCAGTTAAATGCAATTAACGTAGGGACATAAATTGGGCGATATTGTCTCATTCATCTCTCCTACGACAAATCCGGCTGGTTTTACTTGAAAAATAACTTGAAGACATTCGAGGACTAATGGAAGAAGGATTTTGGAAAATTTTTATCTAGAAGTTTAAACAAGGAGTCACACATAAAGTTGTTTTTACCCAATTTCTGTCGATTCATAAAATTCTAATTCGAGAAAAAACTTAAATTAAAGAATTGTCTGGATATAAATTTTTGGTAGCAAATTATTGTGTGGACAACAGCACGAAAAAAGACTGTTTTCGTTTAGGACTGATAAAATAAACATAACATAACGATATAAACATATCGTTATGTTGGTATGGATTTCCACTATTTGTGTCTACCAAATTTTTTAGAGTCGATTCATATTATCGGGTTGGGGAATCGGTTGATGGTATGAATCCTAATGAGACTAAGAATGATTATTTTATAGTTGTAAAACCGAAAACAGGAGCTGCGTTGCAAATATCTAACCGATTACAATTGAATTTACATATGGAATCGTTCCTTGGAAACAAACTATTAAAGAATAAACAAAACATATCCATCCTATAGTTGGAACAGAATGTCTTCATACCAGACAGTTTACTGTTTGAAACAGTTTTTAATTTATGTCAAAACAATATGTTTTATATGCGGGATCGCATATGTTTTCAGTAGTATCGCATGTTGTGTTTACCTGTTAACTTTTAAAAGGAAAACGATGAATAAAGAATTTTACATTCCTGCAACAGAAAATATTGACATGATATATGATGAGTATGATTCGATCATCTATTATGACTCGTCAGTGCGTAGTATCAACTGGACCCCTACTGAAAGCAAGAATCCAGTATCTTAAAATTATACATTAGCTCTAACCCAGTCCCTTAACTTAACTTTTTATTCGAAATAGGAATATTTAAATTCGATGACTTGAGTTCCATTGGCAAATCATTAAACAATCTTATTGTAAAGTTCAACTTTTCTTACTGCTAACTGTTCTAATTATTCTAGGCATTTATACTATTTTATTTCTAATATTGTTGTCAAATTTGGAGAATCCTGTCCTAAGCTTATTATAAAAATATTTTAAATACACATAAGAGAAAGTTTGCTCATCATTGAGCAGGAAATTTTTAGTTTGGACTGTATATTTATTAATTATTTTTAAAATTGTGTACTATACTGTTTCTAAGAGATTATAGTAGTTGCTATAAGCGCCATCTCAAGCAATAATTCCATAACTCAAAATACTATAGAAAAACGCATAATACATCATCAAAGAATTAGCACTCATTACTTTAGCAATTTTTGAGAACATAAACACCAGGTATTTTGTTCCGTTTATTGTATTTTCGATATGTTTATTCCATCTCATATTACAGTGAAATACAATTCCCAAATACTTGGCACTCTCAATTGTAACTATATTTATGCCATTTATCCATATATCCACATTTTTCATATGTACATCGTTTTGGTAATTACGAAATGTCATATACACAGTTTTTGAGATCTTTAACAATAATTTGTTTAAAACCAGCCAATTCACAATTTGTTGTCAAAGATCATTAATTTTTTCTTGTGCAAGGTTCCATTTATTTCCTCAGATATTACAACAGTGGCATCGGCATAAGATACATCGATCCAGGCGGCACAATTTTCAACATTTCGTTTGCATAAAGAATAAAAAGAAGCGGTTCAAGTTCCCCAGAGGAACTCCTCTAGTAACACCGCTCTAATCGCTTACAATATTCAGATATCAAACCATTTGTTTCCTTCCAGCAAGATAACTTTCCAGAAGAGTATTTGCAGTACCTTTAATTCTGTAATTGTATGTATAACTGTCCTATAAGAATCTTATGGTTGACATTGTCAGACGTCCAGAAAGTCATAACAATAGGTCTGCTCTTATCCAGATTATTATATATTCTTGCTGCACTATAGTTGAGAACATCAGTAATTCTCACGTTCTTTTTAAGTCGAAATTTTCGCTTACTAATTGTAAGCGTTTTATTTTTATCTAAGAAGTTATCTATATATTCTGATATAAATTATTGTTCCTAAGATTTTAGAAATGTTTGATATTAATGATAAAGACCTATAGTTTGAAATAATGTTCTTGTCTTCGGACTTAAATACTGAAACAACCTCAACACCTTTCAATCCGTCCGGCTAAATAGCGTGTTCTATACATAAATTAAATATACTAATACGTAGGCCCAAAATATAACTAATATTTGTCTTTAATGCTCTAGCATTAATACCGTTCTTTAATTGATTAACAAGCTGCAACACCTCAAAATCATTTTTAGATTGGAGAAAAATAGATGTTTTTACTGTATTAGGTTTTATAGAAGAAATTTCAATCTTCAGAAGAAACATTATTTTGTATGTGCAACTTTCGAGTTAATTTTTCACTCATTTTACTAAAATATTTGTTCATATAATTGGTTATGTCGGTATGGTTATCAATTTTTTCATAATTATTACTTTAAATAAAATAAATGGTCTGTCTTATTGTTAGTCTTTTTTAAATTAAAAATTCTAGGTTATTTTTTGGACACTTTCACACTCTTTATAATACACTGTGCAACAAATTTGAATCATGATAATGGGCATGGATGATTTTTGGTAGAAAGTTTATTTATGTCAAAAGAAAGTATACGTATTTCGGGATTTTGCTGGGTCAGCTCGAAAAATGGATATTTCTTGAGTTGAATATCGTTAAGTTATTAATCGCTATTCTACATACAATTTTTTTAAATGGAACCCT
>JABRWK010000293.1:13270-28717 GCA_013372445.1 Hypothenemus hampei | reverse complement strand
AATCGCTACAACTTTTTTGTGCCACACTGTATGTCAAATTGGTATGCAAAAATCTTTTTGTCCACCTTTTCTATTAAAAACGATATACAATATAGACTAGAAATAAACTTTAGATGCGTCTATAAAAACGCATCTAAAGTTGACAATGCATGCAAATTTTCGGAGGGCCACAATTTTCCTGACTTATATTACTTTTTATCCGCAAAAACAAGGAAATAGCACTTTAAAGATTTAAAAACTATTAGTTTTAAGTCAAAATAGTTTGTAATTAAAAAAAAAAAAATAAATAATTTTTTTTAGATGTAAAATAGCTCTCGTTTTAGTATGATAATTTGCATGCATCATCTGCTTTAGATGGATTTTTCTTGGAATGGAAATATATACCTTATAGAAATCGCTGCTTTTAGCGACATCCATAAGTTATATCATTTTTAAGCAGAATAGAAAAAGATTTTTCCAGTCAAAAGTAACATACAACGTGATATAAAAAGTTGTAGTTATTTAAAAGCGTTCTATTGTTCGCTTGTGGTGCCACCTAGAAGATACAATTAAATTTTTAATAAATTTGAATTTGTCATACCAAAAAAACCTCAGCTACGAATTTCGTAATATTAGCTGGAAGTAGTCGAGAGATATTTAAAAAAAATGTAATTTATTTTTTCAACTTTGACATTCTGTATCTGGGTTATTATCAACTTTTGGACTAACAATAAGACAAGTTTAGTTAAATCGACTTATTTTAAATTGTACTATATCTGGTAGAGCGTTGTACAGATCCTTAAGGGACACTCTGTATTTGCTGCCTATATAGGGTGCCTGACTAACAATAAATCGTAAACGGAGGCTATCTCAATAACTTGATCATAGAGAAAAACGAAAATTGTATTTATAAGTGTTACTAACAATTTTCAACTTATAACCTGAATATATTTTCTACGACATAGATAATGATAATCATAATTGTAAAATAGATGCGATTTCATAAAAAAAAAACGTTTTCGTACTTTGAAGTTTTCTAGGTTGCATCATAACATATACTCTATCCTGTAGCACAAACTAATTCTTAAAGAGTATTTAATGATTGTTTGTAATATGCAAAAATACAGAGCCAATGTCAAATGTCACCCTGCATATCTTTCCTTCTTTTATAGCGTATGTTTTTACACGTTACAAAAGGTGAGAAGATATAGAATAAGAAAATAATCAATGTAGAAGTTATTTTTTAAACAAAAAAAAAGATGTATGTAACAAATTTATGGAAACTCTTAAATATCTAGAAAACCGTTTAATCGGTTTTTAACCAAATTTGGCCCACATATCTGGGAGATCCTTGGTGAAACAACGGTGACACAGTCAACATTGCCAAGTTGTTTGCTTTTCAGATAATTAAAGAAAATATATTTTTTTAAATGGAACACCCTGTATATGATTATGTAATTAGGTAGCGTTAATTATTATGGGCAACTTTTGTTCTTATAATATTGATCAAAAAAAATTTATTTTACGAGAAAATTGATTTTTAAGCTCTACATTAATTGACAAAATAGTATACAATATGTGACCCGGAATGAAAAAAAGTGGTTACGGACCGAAAAATCGATTTTTAAGTTTTTATCGTTTCCAGCAAAACGAGGTCTGATCAATCGATTGTAATTGATTTAAGAATTCTAATTTAAAAAATAACACAGATATAAAGGTTTGAAGTTATCGCTGCAAGAAAAATTCCCCTCCGTTAAAATGCGTGTAAGATCTCCCACCACTTAGATTTTGTCTCTTTGTTTAAAACGGAATGAGCCGAAACTTGTATCTCAGAAGGGAGATTTTAAGAACACGCTATAGAGGGGAAAGATTTCCATTTCCTATTCTGTCATATTTCGTTTCAATCACGTTTTTCTCGAAAAGTCAATTTCTGTCGTTAACCACTTTTTTTCATTCCGGGTCACATATGCACAGAGAATGTCATGTTCTATATTGAAATTACAGGCATGCTGGAAAATATTCTTAACCCTCGCTTGGCCAAAACCGGGTCATTCATTGCCCATGACTTAAGGTTTTCTTTTTTTTTGTTATGTTTTGTATTGTTAAATTCCAATAATGTGTTTTCTTGAGTTCTCAATTTTTTTGCTTATTAAAATTTCGTAAAAACTAGACGTTTGATTCTTTTAAAGGAAATACAATTTTAGTTTTCAAATTTTTAAAAATTTCTGATATTTGTTACTGTTCTGTATTTATTTGTTGGATTCAGTAGTGGTCATGTTTTGCTAAAAATTGTTAAATAATTATTTTGGTTCTGCTAGGGTTAACGTGTTTCAGCAATGCCTAGCGTATTGTCAAAAAATTAATGGCGGGCATTTCAAACAATTAATTTAGTTTTCAAAGTTTCCTTAAGTTCCTTTAACATTATTAATAATAATTTGCTTTTTAATTATTAATTAAATAAAATCACCGCAAAAAAATTTCCCATGGTTTTCTACCATAAACCTATTTAGTATAATTAGAGCTACATAATTTAATTATCTTTTAGGAAAGAGTCAAAATTTTGCAAACAGAAGTCAACAGAATGGTGAGCGAGATAGCAGAAAAAAACAAAGAAGTTCAAAGCAAAGTTCGTATGAAAGAAAAATTAATCGCTCAGAATACCGAATTGGAATTAAAAATTAAAAAATATGGTCACGAAATTAAAGAATTAACAGCCGCTCATAAAACTTCAAAGCACAGAGTAAAAACAAAAAAAAGTAAGTGAAATCTATTGAATGTTTGCGTTTTTTAGGAACAAGAATATGCGAAAAAAATGGTCAAAAATGACGATTATTTAAAACGGGGCGAAGCTCTAACTCAGAACGAAGGCAGAGCCCTCGAAATGAAAATTAAGGTATCCCAGCAAAAGAAACAAAAATTAGGGAAAACTATTAACCCACAAGCTCAAAGTATGTTTGATACCGAAGAGAAAAGAGTAAGTAATTGATATTTCCTTAAAAATAACCCACAGAAATTTTTTTATGTTTCACAGTATAACGAAATGTGGAAAAAGCAAAACATTGTGAAGGGAGATCGAGCACATTTAGTTAAAACTATGCAGGAATTGGACACTTTAAAAGAAAATGCTTTAAAATTGGCCATTGACCAAGTGTCGAAAGATTTTGGTTCGATATTTTCCACTGTATTGCCTGGAGCGAATTGCAAATTGGTTCCTCAACAAGGAAAAAGTATTCTTGGAGGCCTGGAGGTTAGAATAATACGTATAAAGTGGTTCAATAGAAGCAAATTCGAAGGTTTTTTAATCATTTTTTGTTCGGCGATTTTCATAAATATTTACACATTAGTTTCACTGTTACACTACTGTTCTCGCAAAATTCATGAAACTGTTTACAAAATTTTTCCCTAATAACTCCAAACTCTATATCAGAGTCTGAATTGAACGTCTTTTGATTATGAAAACGATGTAGATCAAACGTATATCTGCGGAACAATTAATGTATTTATAAACTAGAATATTTTTTGTTAATTGAAGATTTTTAAAGCCAGTTTTGGTTGCTTGGAAATTAGATTCTCATGTATAAATGGTTTTTATGATTTTATATATAATAATAAGGAACCATCTTACGACATTTTAACAATTTAAACAGACATTTTTATGAAGGATAGTCATGATTTATTTAGAATTAACAAAATTAATATGTATTCCAATTTATATTTTAAAGAAAGTATTTATGGTATTAGTTCGGTTTAACAGTAAATTAAGTGCCTTAGTACAATTTCTCTACTACCCTACAAGTGCTGTATAACAAATTTCCATGTTGATATTCTTTTTTAACTGCTTCAAGATTAAGTTTTTACTTTTTTGCTAATATTTTGCATATAATTGTAATAATCGTTCGAAATTTGATATATTTTTGTGAAGACAAACTCGGTTGACTGACTAAACATGGCTCGTAATGATTAAAAAATTGAAATTCTCCGCTACGAATTAATTTCTCACCCATTTAGTTTCCAGATTTGATCCCTTGTTCATTTAATACAATTAAAATTCGACAACTCGAATCATGACTTGCCATAAAAAAAGTTCGAGATATCAGGATCATTTTTATATTTTATAAATTTTGTATTACCAACTATTTTATTTGAGTTATTAAGAATCGAATATATTGAAAAAATCGAGTTATCAAATTTCGAGTTACCGAAATTCAATTATACATATGTACAATGAAGTATCCCTACTTTCAAAAGCCCATTGTAAAGCATGTAACGCTCGAACAAGAGTGGGGATGAGCTTGAAAGATTCTAGAAATCGGGAAGTTTCGGCTAGTATGGCTTTCAGTAGCAAAAATGGAATGATCAACCGAGCAACGTTCTTTTGCCGTTGAAAACTATTTTGCTAACAATAAATCTATCGCCGCGGTACAACGCGCGATGCGTGTTCGTTTTCAAATCCCACCGCGAGACAAAGATTCAGAGAGAAAATCCATTATACTGTGAGTCCAAAACTTCCGCCAATATGGCAATGTTGGAAAGAAGAGAGATCATACGAAGGACTGTCTTACGTGTTCAACATTTTCCGGTGTTCAGGTGGTTCGTTGCATGATGATGCAACTCTTTTCTTCCCAACACCTTCGACTCACAGTATAATGGATTTTCTCTCTGGATCTTTGCCTCGCGGTGGGATTTTAAAACGAACACGCATCGCGCGTTGTACCCCGATGATAGATTTATTGTTAGCAAAATAGCTTTCAACGGCAAAAGAACGTTGCTCGATTGACCATTCCATTTTTGCTCCTGAAAGCCATACAAGCCGAAACTTCCCGATTTCTGGAATCTTTTAAGCTCATCCCCACTCTTGTTCGAGCGTTACATGCTTTACAATGGGCTTTTGAAAGTAGGGATACTTCACTGCCCCACCCTGTATATGCCCAACAGTTGATATTTATCATACAACACTCTTATACACTTAATAAACCAAAATAATTATTCAAAATGTGTATTAACCAGAGTACATATCTTTACAAGTTTCTGAAAACGAAGCATACATTTAAGACTAATAGCTCTTAACGAAAATTTTTCTAATAACTTGTAGATAAAGGTATCCTTGGGCAACGTGTGGAAAGAAAATTTAACAGAACTAAGCGGAGGTCAAAGATCTTTGGCTGCTTTATCGCTTATATTGGCTATGTTACTTTTCAAACCAGCACCACTTTATATTTTGGATGAAGTAGATGCCGCTTTAGATTTGTCTCACACACAAAATATTGGATACATGTTAAAAACTCATTTCAAAAAATCACAAGTAAGTTAATTGTGCTTTAATCCGATTTGTAATAATTCTTTTTTAATTTCAGTTTATTGTGGTTTCTTTAAAAGACGGTATGTTTTCTAATGCAAATGTATTGTTTAGGACCAGGTTTATTGATGGTGTTTCAAGTATTCAAAGAACTGAAAACAGATCGAATCGCTAATAAGAAAACAAATCTTTTTGCATATTTTTTATTCTTACATAAAACTTTGTGTTAAAGTATCATTAAACCAGTTAAAAATATGCTGTTCAATTTTAATTTTCCAAATACTTCTGTGAGTGCCCAATATATGTTTTAAAGGCTGTTCTAAGCCAGGTGAATTCCGATCAATAGAAGAAACAATTTTGAACAACAGCTTTCCGAAAGTTTTCTCATTAGAGAATTCTGTACTGTATAATGCCATCAACTCTATTAATCTTACCAAAACGTTATTTTTTATCGTGGGATTCAAGAGATTCTCAATTATAATTATATGGGTTTCTTCTAAACTTTCCTGATGACAAACGAAATCGCTTTAAAAGAAACTTGATATTAGTTTCTATAAAATCTGAAATTCAAGAGTGAAACTTCTAAACTGTTTTAGCATAACTTTGAAGCGCTTCAAAATTAGTGATCAAAGTTTTAAGCGCAACTAACAGTGTTTTCGTAGTGCACTATTTGTTCACTGCTATATTAACTAACAGATATGTAATGATTTTTGCATTTAGGTGACCGCAACTCCATTAGCTTTACACACACACACAGACGGTTTTGAAGTTCCACTGTTCAAATTAAAGAGCTTGCTACAACAAGGAGGTATCTGTGTTTTTTAAAATTTTTCAAGAGATAATAAAACTTTAATTTTGGGAAAACTTTGAAATTATAGAAATGCTGCTCCAACGTAACCACCTAGAATCCTTTTAAATATCTATCACGATATTGTATCTATCGTTGTTAGAAAGCTAATTTTTTAGAATGAGGTAGAAAGCTCGTTTTTCGCTGTTACATAAGGGGTGTTCCGATTTGTTTGGGACAAACTGAAATGGCTGATAGATCTCATCATTTTAAGCAAAAAAGTTCATATGAACATGAGTCCGATCTTGATCGGTAGCGGAGTTACAGGGTGTCACAGTGTAAGAAAAAAACAGGTTTTTATTTTATTGTGCTTATTCTACTGCGGAGAGACCCTTCAAATTTTAAATGCGTATTAGGTAATAGGTGATGCTTAATACAAGAGTAAATTACCTTCAACTACTATAGGGTATATTTCGAGGTCTTGGTCCATAAAATCCTTAAGAAAAATTTGCTCGTACTTCACTGGTAAATTTTAATTTTTTTTATTTCTTCAGTCTATTACTTAAATTTTGTCTTTCCTAATTCTGTTTAGTTTCCTCATAAATTAATTGATTTATAAATTCAGTCAAATGAAATCACCAATAGGCAGTTCAGGAAGATAGGGTTTCGTGTGTAATCCTGTAACTTCGCTACCAATCGAAATCGGACTCATGTTCATATGAACTTTTTTGCTTAAAATGATGAGATCTATCACCCATTTCAGTTTATCCCAAACAAATCGGAACAACCTGTATATAGGTACTTTTGTTGTTGCAAGACCCTCAATTGTGTATACATTACAAACCTCAATAAAGCTGATCTAAAATCACATCTCAATTCACCAACATATTGTAGTAATATATGAATGATTTTAACATCTTTTTCTTTTGTAAATTCTTGAATCAATGTGGATTTTAAGTCTGTCTTGTTGTACTCACTCAATTCTTTGAAAATAATGCCCATTACATATGTATGTTTTTGTTTAATCTAAAATTAGAAATATGTTTAGACATAATAAGTACACACATTTATGAAACGTAAGACTACCATGGGCAGAAATAATGTGTTAATAAAGTTTTTAATAATACATTCTCTGATATTTCTTCTAATGTTAAAAGAATTCCAAAAGGTTCCTAATTCTTCTAACGATATTTCCTTAACCAGAGATTGAAATAATTCTTCTCTTGTTTCATGACTCAACTTCAAAATTTCTTCAAATAAAGTTTCTGGAATATTCTCTTCAACACGTAAATAATCCATAATTAGTTCTTTAAAATTTGAAGTTGTTTCATTTGTACTACAGTCCTTAATTTCATTTATAGGTGGTACAATAACATTACTACATATATTTTCTTCATCACTGTTAGTAATATCAATGTAGTCAATTGGTTCTGTCGTACTTAGAGTTTTTTTAATTTCTTCATCCTGAAATTATTCACTTAAATTAATGTAAAAATAATTTTCGGGGTGAACATAATTACCAAAGGAAAGAATTTTTTTAATCTATTATACTCTTCAATATTGCAATACTTGTTAGTCTTGTTTTGATTTGCTAGTTTTAAAAAGTTTATTAAATCAGGTTTGGTATTTTCGCTCCATGAAGAAGTTGGGCAACTCATTTTTTACACACTATCAATTAACTTTAGATATCTGATAACACTACAAAAAACATACAATTTATTAATAAAATGTCAGTTAATAAATCCGCGGGTAAAAAAATAACAAAGTATCGTTAGCAACAAAATTTTAAATAAGTCTCTTCTTTTTTTGGTTGGGTGGCTTTTTGAGGGTCTTGCAGTATAGATGTTATGATGGAACTGAAATAGGTATTGATAATAGGTTTGTTTTTGGTTTTGGAACGGTTCATACCAAGTACGGATAAAGATATATGAAGGGTTCGGGGCAATAACTCGATAAGCCACAATTTTACCGTTAACGATTTTTTTCTAATTAACAATCTTTATTCTTTGTACCATAGGATGAACATATTTCCTTATATTTTCCCAAAATGTCATAGATGGGAACAAAAAGGAGGAAATTGACAGGAGCTGCTATTGCTTTTTTGAAAATATGGGAATTTATTGAATTTTAAAACTGCTTGCCTGAATATTTTTTCATGTGGCTAAGATGTTATCTTAATACCCTTTGACAATAATTACGCTTTTACTTACTAGTGATGACTCTCAACAGGTAAAAATAATTCTATATACCTGTTAGTATTAGTCCTAGCTGTAAAGCATGAAAAAAAAAGCCGATAGGCGACAAATCACGAATCGTCGATTTTCGACTGTGGGCAATACATACATATATGGCACAAAAGTAATATTTAGGAATTGCAATAAATCAATGAGTTATTAGATGAGAATAACTACCATTAATAGTATCGCTTGGTATCGCTCACATTTAATGGCCAAGAAATTTATTACACACACTGTACTTACGTACTGTCATCACTTTACAGTTTTGAAACTTTCATCTGAAAAAATCACTGTAACGGTTTACAGTGTGGTTGAAAAAATATTATATCATTATAATATAATTATATTATATAATATTATATTAATTTTTATAAATTCGAAAAACAAATAAGATAGTATGATCCTCAGGCATTCATAATGTGAACCCATGCAAATGCAATAAATTAGAAGAATAACGTGAGAGCCATGGACCTATAAACATACTGGACTCTGCATTACGGGTGAGGGGAAGGTGCCTTGTGACGGAAGAGGAAAAGCTGACAGTAGGGGCTACAAGTGCTGCGTGGCTGCTCTTGTCAGCTATTTTCCTTCCGTCGCAAGGCGCTTTTCCCTCACCCGAAATGTACAATCCATTTTATTTATAGGTCAATGGTGAGAGCTACACGGATTGACGTTTTTGACGTACGTCATTGAAAAACTCTTTTCAGTTGTGTTTATCCAAGATGGTATGTTGTAGTATTCATAACTGTAGCTTTTCTTAAAATTTCTTAATAATCTTTACGTTTTATTTAAAAATTTAATGGAATAAAGCTTCATTACAAATTGATGATTACATTAAATTGAATATTTTTTCCTAAATTCTACTAGTTTTCCTTAAATAATGTTTGTTTTCAGTCCACACATAGAAAAAAGACTAGGAAGTTGAGAGGACATGTGTCCCATGGGCATGGTCGTATTGGTAAGTTACAAATTTATTTAATCATTTTTAATAACACAATTTAAGACTTAATTCTTAAGTTATAAATGATGATTTTATTGAACGGGCGGTATGATTATTTTGATTAATGTTCAAGTACTGACTTTAAAGAATTAATTTCATAATTATAAACATGGTTAGAAGCTAGTGCATTGATTTTAATTTACGTTTTCAGGAAAGCATCGTAAGCATCCTGGTGGTCGTGGTAATGCTGGTGGTATGCACCATCATAGAATCAACTTTGACAAATACCATCCCGGTTACTTTGGTAAAGTAAGTCTTCAAACGTTTTTAGTAGTTTCGAGTTATGCTAATATCTTATTAATAATCGTAGTTGGGTATGAGGAACTACCATGTCAGAAAGAACACCAAGTGGGCTCCTGCCATTAATTTAGACAAATTATGGACTCTTGTTAGTGATCAGACAAGGGAAAAGTATAAAGACCATCCTGAGGGAAAAGCTCCGGTCATTGACATTGTCAAAGCTGTAAGTAATTTGTATTCGTGAAAAGTTATACTATAGACAATAGGTTAAAGATAGACAATCTTTGCTTTTCCAAACATAAAATTGTAATTTGTTTACAAAAAATGGATATATGTCAGTAACAATAGTTTCTGGACTCCTTCTATTCTCTAAATAAGCCTATCATTATATTGTTTTAAATGTTTAACTTTCCAAGTTATATTACATATAGAGACTGATATTTCTGTAAGGATTATCAAATAATGTAAATCATTATTATTGTTAATCGCTTTCTAATCCTAAATCACCAACTATTAATGGAAATTCATTACTTCTATCTTGAAATATGATCATGCAACAACAGNGCTGGAAGTAGTCGAGAGATATTTAAAAAAAATGTAATTTATTTTTTCAACTTTGACATTCTGTATCTGGGTTATTATCAACTTTTGGACTAACAATAAGACAAGTTTAGTTAAATCGACTTATTTTAAATTGTACTATATCTGGTAGAGCGTTGTACAGATCCTTAAGGGACACTCTGTATTTGCTGCCTATATAGGGTGCCTGACTAACAATAAATCGTAAACGGAGGCTATCTCAATAACTTGATCATAGAGAAAAACGAAAATTGTATTTATAAGTGTTACTAACAATTTTCAACTTATAACCTGAATATATTTTCTACGACATAGATAATGATAATCATAATTGTAAAATAGATGCGATTTCATAAAAAAAAAACGTTTTCGTACTTTGAAGTTTTCTAGGTTGCATCATAACATATACTCTATCCTGTAGCACAAACTAATTCTTAAAGAGTATTTAATGATTGTTTGTAATATGCAAAAATACAGAGCCAATGTCAAATGTCACCCTGCATATCTTTCCTTCTTTTATAGCGTATGTTTTTACACGTTACAAAAGGTGAGAAGATATAGAATAAGAAAATAATCAATGTAGAAGTTATTTTTTAAACAAAAAAAAAGATGTATGTAACAAATTTATGGAAACTCTTAAATATCTAGAAAACCGTTTAATCGGTTTTTAACCAAATTTGGCCCACATATCTGGGAGATCCTTGGTGAAACAACGGTGACACAGTCAACATTGCCAAGTTGTTTGCTTTTCAGATAATTAAAGAAAATATATTTTTTTAAATGGAACACCCTGTATATGATTATGTAATTAGGTAGCGTTAATTATTATGGGCAACTTTTGTTCTTATAATATTGATCAAAAAAAATTTATTTTACGAGAAAATTGATTTTTAAGCTCTACATTAATTGACAAAATAGTATACAATATGTGACCCGGAATGAAAAAAAGTGGTTACGGACCGAAAAATCGATTTTTAAGTTTTTATCGTTTCCAGCAAAACGAGGTCTGATCAATCGATTGTAATTGATTTAAGAATTCTAATTTAAAAAATAACACAGATATAAAGGTTTGAAGTTATCGCTGCAAGAAAAATTCCCCTCCGTTAAAATGCGTGTAAGATCTCCCACCACTTAGATTTTGTCTCTTTGTTTAAAACGGAATGAGCCGAAACTTGTATCTCAGAAGGGAGATTTTAAGAACACGCTATAGAGGGGAAAGATTTCCATTTCCTATTCTGTCATATTTCGTTTCAATCACGTTTTTCTCGAAAAGTCAATTTCTGTCGTTAACCACTTTTTTTCATTCCGGGTCACATATGCACAGAGAATGTCATGTTCTATATTGAAATTACAGGCATGCTGGAAAATATTCTTAACCCTCGCTTGGCCAAAACCGGGTCATTCATTGCCCATGACTTAAGGTTTTCTTTTTTTTGTTATGTTTTGTATTGTTAAATTCCAATAATGTGTTTTCTTGAGTTCTCAATTTTTTTGCTTATTAAAATTTCGTAAAAACTAGACGTTTGATTCTTTTAAAGGAAATACAATTTTAGTTTTCAAATTTTTAAAAATTTCTGATATTTGTTACTGTTCTGTATTTATTTGTTGGATTCAGTAGTGGTCATGTTTTGCTAAAAATTGTTAAATAATTATTTTGGTTCTGCTAGGGTTAACGTGTTTCAGCAATGCCTAGCGTATTGTCAAAAAATTAATGGCGGGCATTTCAAACAATTAATTTAGTTTTCAAAGTTTCCTTAAGTTCCTTTAACATTATTAATAATAATTTGCTTTTTAATTATTAATTAAATAAAATCACCGCAAAAAAATTTCCCATGGTTTTCTACCATAAACCTATTTAGTATAATTAGAGCTACATAATTTAATTATCTTTTAGGAAAGAGTCAAAATTTTGCAAACAGAAGTCAACAGAATGGTGAGCGAGATAGCAGAAAAAAACAAAGAAGTTCAAAGCAAAGTTCGTATGAAAGAAAAATTAATCGCTCAGAATACCGAATTGGAATTAAAAATTAAAAAATATGGTCACGAAATTAAAGAATTAACAGCCGCTCATAAAACTTCAAAGCACAGAGTAAAAACAAAAAAAGTAAGTGAAATCTATTGAATGTTTGCGTTTTTTAGGAACAAGAATATGCGAAAAAAATGGTCAAAAATGACGATTATTTAAAACGGGGCGAAGCTCTAACTCAGAACGAAGGCAGAGCCCTCGAAATGAAAATTAAGGTATCCCAGCAAAAGAAACAAAAATTAGGGAAAACTATTAACCCACAAGCTCAAAGTATGTTTGATACCGAAGAGAAAAGAGTAAGTAATTGATATTTCCTTAAAAATAACCCACAGAAATTTTTTTATGTTTCACAGTATAACGAAATGTGGAAAAAGCAAAACATTGTGAAGGGAGATCGAGCACATTTAGTTAAAACTATGCAGGAATTGGACACTTTAAAAGAAAATGCTTTAAAATTGGCCATTGACCAAGTGTCGAAAGATTTTGGTTCGATATTTTCCACTGTATTGCCTGGAGCGAATTGCAAATTGGTTCCTCAACAAGGAAAAAGTATTCTTGGAGGCCTGGAGGTTAGAATAATACGTATAAAGTGGTTCAATAGAAGCAAATTCGAAGGTTTTTTAATCATTTTTTGTTCGGCGATTTTCATAAATATTTACACATTAGTTTCACTGTTACACTACTGTTCTCGCAAAATTCATGAAACTGTTTACAAAATTTTTCCCTAATAACTCCAAACTCTATATCAGAGTCTGAATTGAACGTCTTTTGATTATGAAAACGATGTAGATCAAACGTATATCTGCGGAACAATTAATGTATTTATAAACTAGAATATTTTTTGTTAATTGAAGATTTTTAAAGCCAGTTTTGGTTGCTTGGAAATTAGATTCTCATGTATAAATGGTTTTTATGATTTTATATATAATAATAAGGAACCATCTTACGACATTTTAACAATTTAAACAGACATTTTTATGAAGGATAGTCATGATTTATTTAGAATTAACAAAATTAATATGTATTCCAATTTATATTTTAAAGAAAGTATTTATGGTATTAGTTCGGTTTAACAGTAAATTAAGTGCCTTAGTACAATTTCTCTACTACCCTACAAGTGCTGTATAACAAATTTCCATGTTGATATTCTTTTTTAACTGCTTCAAGATTAAGTTTTACTTTTTTGCTAATATTTTGCATATAATTGTAATAATCGTTCGAAATTTGATATATTTTTGTGAAGACAAACTCGGTTGACTGACTAAACATGGCTCGTAATGATTAAAAAATTGAAATTCTCCGCTACGAATTAATTTCTCACCCATTTAGTTTCCAGATTTGATCCCTTGTTCATTTAATACAATTAAAATTCGACAACTCGAATCATGACTTGCCATAAAAAAAGTTCGAGATATCAGGATCATTTTTATATTTTATAAATTTTGTATTACCAACTATTTTATTTGAGTTATTAAGAATCGAATATATTGAAAAAATCGAGTTATCAAATTTCGAGTTACCGAAATTCAATTATACATATGTACAATGAAGTATCCCTACTTTCAAAAGCCCATTGTAAAGCATGTAACGCTCGAACAAGAGTGGGGATGAGCTTGAAAGATTCTAGAAATCGGGAAGTTTCGGCTAGTATGGCTTTCAGTAGCAAAAATGGAATGATCAACCGAGCAACGTTCTTTTGCCGTTGAAAACTATTTTGCTAACAATAAATCTATCGCCGCGGTACAACGCGCGATGCGTGTTCGTTTTCAAATCCCACCGCGAGACAAAGATTCAGAGAGAAAATCCATTATACTGTGAGTCCAAAACTTCCGCCAATATGGCAATGTTGGAAAGAAGAGAGATCATACGAAGGACTGTCTTACGTGTTCAACATTTTCCGGTGTTCAGGTGGTTCGTTGCATGATGATGCAACTCTTTTCTTCCCAACACCTTCGACTCACAGTATAATGGATTTTCTCTCTGGATCTTTGCCTCGCGGTGGGATTTTAAAACGAACACGCATCGCGCGTTGTACCCCGATGATAGATTTATTGTTAGCAAAATAGCTTTCAACGGCAAAAGAACGTTGCTCGATTGACCATTCCATTTTTGCTCCTGAAAGCCATACAAGCCGAAACTTCCCGATTTCTGGAATCTTTTAAGCTCATCCCCACTCTTGTTCGAGCGTTACATGCTTTACAATGGGCTTTTGAAAGTAGGGATACTTCACTGCCCCACCCTGTATATGCCCAACAGTTGATATTTATCATACAACACTCTTATACACTTAATAAACCAAAATAATTATTCAAAATGTGTATTAACCAGAGTACATATCTTTACAAGTTTCTGAAAACGAAGCATACATTTAAGACTAATAGCTCTTAACGAAAATTTTTCTAATAACTTGTAGATAAAGGTATCCTTGGGCAACGTGTGGAAAGAAAATTTAACAGAACTAAGCGGAGGTCAAAGATCTTTGGCTGCTTTATCGCTTATATTGGCTATGTTACTTTTCAAACCAGCACCACTTTATATTTTGGATGAAGTAGATGCCGCTTTAGATTTGTCTCACACACAAAATATTGGATACATGTTAAAAACTCATTTCAAAAAATCACAAGTAAGTTAATTGTGCTTTAATCCGATTTGTAATAATTCTTTTTTAATTTCAGTTTATTGTGGTTTCTTTAAAAGACGGTATGTTTTCTAATGCAAATGTATTGTTTAGGACCAGGTTTATTGATGGTGTTTCAAGTATTCAAAGAACTGAAAACAGATCGAATCGCTAATAAGAAAACAAATCTTTTTGCATATTTTTTATTCTTACATAAAACTTTGTGTTAAAGTATCATTAAACCAGTTAAAAATATGCTGTTCAATTTTAATTTTCCAAATACTTCTGTGAGTGCCCAATATATGTTTTAAAGGCTGTTCTAAGCCAGGTGAATTCCGATCAATAGAAGAAACAATTTTGAACAACAGCTTTCCGAAAGTTTTCTCATTAGAGAATTCTGTACTGTATAATGCCATCAACTCTATTAATCTTACCAAAACGTTATTTTTTATCGTGGGATTCAAGAGATTCTCAATTATAATTATATGGGTTTCTTCTAAACTTTCCTGATGACAAACGAAATCGCTTTAAAAGAAACTTGATATTAGTTTCTATAAAATCTGAAATTCAAGAGTGAAACTTCTAAACTGTTTTAGCATAACTTTGAAGCGCTTCAAAATTAGTGATCAAAGTTTTAAGCGCAACTAACAGTGTTTTCGTAGTGCACTATTTGTTCACTGCTATAT